>JAATNT010000310.1:0-62307 GCA_020137375.1 Fusarium chaquense | reverse complement strand
AGCTATATTTAGTTATAGGGTCTTAATTTTCTTCTTTTCTATAAGTATAACCGGCTAGGTAATAGGGGAGGAGGGGCAGCTTTACATGCTTTATTACAAGCCAAGTGCAGGGTCTTCCAATTTCACACCAGACTTCACAGTTATTATAGTTACAGTACGAGCTTTCAACGGACAGGAACAACAGGTTTGGTAGATGGTGACTTTTACAATCATACCATATAATACCTACCTAGACACTAAAGATCAGCTCAGTTGCTCATCACAACTCACAAGTATTAGGCATTGGAGTTGCCACGTAGCATAACACGGCAGCCCTTGCATTTACGCGCTCCCTCACCAGATAACCGTCGGTCACCCTGTCAATCTCCGCAGTCTGAAGCTGATCTCCGTGGGTGGCTTGCGAGTCAACTGACGCCATACCGGGTCTGTGTGATCAAATGATAAACATCATGACAAGAAAAGTTCGTATCTGGTAAAGACCAATTATCTGATATTGCAAACCAAACCAAATGACAAACTTAGCTCAGTGAATCTTCTTCCTAGATATGGGCCCTTCACTTCTTGCGTTTCCCAGGGTAGGAATACGGTATCAATCAATGGCCTGGTACATTCCCGGTGTCTCGTTACTGCAGCTTGAAGAACACACTTCACTCAACCCAACACAGCGAATGCAAAGTATTGGCAAGTCTTTACATCTTCACTGTTGATTATCTACGTGTTTCCAGGGGGGCCAAGACAACTGTGAGAGCATGTCGTTTACGAGCTTCACCTGTTATAGGCTTTGTTTGTGATTTGTATAGTTGAGCTTGAGTAAGGACTTATCGCGCATGTCAGACCTCATTATCCAACTCTTCCTTCAACAGTGCAAATTGAAAGTATTTACCATTTCCTATGACTTGGCAGTTTATTTTAGCCAGTTTGAAGTAAATACACCTCAATTGCCGCTGGGACTCGATATTCTTTTGGCTTCCAACAAGTTGGACTATAACATAACAGATAACTACGTTCTAGGGTAGGCTACAAAGCAGAAAAGATTGCTTGTACTTATTTAGTCCTGGATGACAATCCCTGTATAATGTTACTGGCTGACTACATCATGTCGGGCATGTCTTGTTATACACTTGGCTATAACCATTCAAGTCTCGATATGAGAACCTGGAGTCGTAGAACACTGCCAGTATACTCACTTTGTAGAGGGCGTTCAGTTAAAAAGGTCAGCCACAAAAGCGAAACAACGATGACAACAGTGGCATAAAATGGGCGGAGGAAACATCTGTATTGACATCCATCCTCATCGAAAAACATAGTCCGTTACGCTATACGAATAAAATGTCTTTGAACTTCTATGAGCCACGCCCAGTGTCGGCTCATACGCTCTTCAGCCCCTATTCGTCGAGACACTTCTTGTCGTGGCAGCTGTGCCCGGGGCCGCCTTGGATTTTCTTCGTGTTGGCTGATAAACATCGTTGAAGTTCATTGCCACACCCAGGAATCGCATATCAACATCAGGTTGATACGCCAGATCACCAAGGAGAATCTGAACGCGAGTTCGGAACGATGCACCCAAGTGTCGTAGGCGCTCCTGAAGGACCGGGAACTCGGATGTGACCGCACCAGAACCTGCTGTTGGGGTATCGAGGCCATCATGATCATCCGTATGCCGTGTAGTACTTCGCACATCAGCCTCCTGGCGCTGTGTGAAATCCGATACACTCCAGCTATAAAGTCCATCGACCGAGTCCCGGTAGTTAAGCATGAAGCGAAGAATCTCACCGAGCTGCATCATGTATGTCGTACGGTCATCTTCATCAGAGCTATGGGTACGTCGCTTGGCCCCGAGGAGACCTTTGTGAGTTATGTCGTTGAGGTATCGTGTGTGTGCCTTGATGAGGTCGTCCAGCGTACAGTCTTCCTTGTGGATCCGCTTCTGGAGTTCGCCCCATGAAGACTCAATAACCTCAAATAGAATGTAGTACTGCAGCTGGCCCACGAAATGAATCATTTCGGCGAGGACACCTCGTGTGGATTTCCACGTCTGGGAGACTGCAGGATCTGAATTCTGTAGGACACCACGAGCGCCTGTCATGCACTTCCGCCAGGTCGATAGCACGGCGAATTCAACTCGCTTGATACGCCAGAGGAAATTGAACACTTTAAGATATTGCCTGTTGCCCCATTCTGTCACGACGACATCAACTGGGGCATCAATTTTGTACTCAAGAGTGAAGCAGTCCCAGCCAATATCACCATGTGATAGTTGCAGCATACGAGCATCAAGTCGCCGTAAAACTTCGGGAGAATCGTACTGGGCGTTTGATCCTCGGAGAGCATGTTCTAATTGCGCCGTCAAGGTATGTCTGTACTGTGCACCAGCGGGGCGATCAAGATTGGCAGCCAAAGATTCCATCAAGAGGGCGATGAAATCTCCCTGACCTAAGAGGATATAGTTCTTCAATGCCTGGAGATGCTTGAACAAGTGGAATTTGTTAGCCATCAGGTCGATCAGGCGTTTCATGGTGGTCTTGTGTGCCTCGTCGATCCAAGCTTCTAGGGTGGCTGTATCACCGTACCTCAACTCCTTGGAAGCAGCCTTGGAGTAGTCCTCCACCCACATAGCATCACCGCAGCTATGCCTGATGAAGTTGAGAGATTTTCCGATCAAGAAAACTTTCTGAGCAAAGTCCTGGGTGATAATGCTGGGGATCATGTCGGTGTCGATTTCATATTTGTCTTCCCAAACATTACCTGCGCCCTTAGCCTTAGATGTGTCCTTGCTGGGAGACTGCTCTCTGACGAAGAACTCCTGAAAAGGATCAGACAGTTCACCATCATATATCCAGTGTCGTAAAATGTCATAAAAGGGCCGCGTAAAACTTGACAGCAGCCTTTCAGCAAAAGCAGCGACAACAGGATCTCCATGGGAAGATGAAAAGCTGTGAATAAGAGACACAAGCTGCCCGCCTCTTTTCTTCTCTGATTCTTCAGCTATTAGACTCATGAGCCTGAGACCCATCGTTGCCTCGCGAGTCCATACTACGCATCGCTTGAGCGTCACTCCGGCTTTTCCAATACCCTCTCTTGGTGCGTCGTCATCAAGTGATGCAAGAGCTCTTCGAATTTGGCTTTCGAGTGTCGCAATTAAACTCAAGTAAGATTTGAGTTCCCCGTGAATGGCTGCTCTCAGGCTTTGACCAAGTAGTCCTTTAGCAGGAGTCTTGCAAAAGCCGTCGAGACCGCGATAAAGTAATGACGGTTCTGCCAGCGTATGAAGCAGGGAGACAATCGGTAATGGAAGTGTTGGTGGTAATTTGATGATATCTGATTTGGAGAAGGGAAGTGTAGTAGATGAGAGTCCTTGCAAAGTGAATGGTAAATCTCTAAGAATGACGGACTCCGAAGGTTCTATCTCTGCATAGTTGTTCGCCAACAGCGTTGATTTCAAAGAGACATCTCTTTTTGGCGGCTCGGGGCGCAGTTCCCCTTCTTTAGTCGGTTGTTTGCTCTCTTTCGGTGGAAATTTCTTGAGCCCATCTGCTTGAAAAGCCTCTTTGAACTGTTCCTCCTCGAACCTAGATGTCTTGGTGGCACGTTCTCGGCCCTGCCGTTTTATAGCGTCACGATTGATGGCATCTCTGTAGTTGGGCGCCGATGGCTTTACAGGGCTCAACGGAAGGGGTTCGTTAGGATCTGGAGAATCAGCGAGCTGGTAGAGAAGGTACAGTATTGCCCATTTGTGCTCGAGCACGGGCAGTGATAGTAGTCGGGTATAAAGGTTAGAGAAGCGAAGGGCTTGCGTAGGGTTGCTCTGTATAAGCTTTCGTTTTATAAGATCGGAGGCATGGTTTACATCGGAAGAAATAGCGGGGGAAGCTGGACTGAGCCGCGAATAGTTAATTTTGATGTAACAACCGACAGATGTTTTGTAGACGGAGACACGTACCTGTCTATCATAGACTTGACAATTTCAAAGCAGGTATCATGGCGCTCTTGTGCAACTTCATCAGGATCATTGGGATCACTGGGCACAATGTGGGTTATCAAACTGTCAATAGCGTTGGTGATGCGGTCGGGGGCCATGACGGCATCGTCGCAAACTGTTTGCGACTAGAGGAGCAGGAATCGCTGCGGAGGGAGAAATTGGGTGTCGGTTCAGTGCCGTGGCTCAGTCAATAATCGACCATGAGTAGGGGTGACTTTTGGTTAGGTACAGATGATCAGTCTTTGGTTGATTAGATGTAGATACCCAGGCCCAGACGCGCCAGACGCGACTGTAGGAGTTGGTGGTGGGTGGTGTTGCTACTGCAGGGCGGATTGTTTTAGTGCCCTTCCAGAGGTCAACAAGTGGTGGGTACTTTCGAAATTCAGCCTTGTAGGAAGGTTTTGCAGGTAGATAGTACTTATGCTTTGCGCTCATGTTCTCCATGACCAGGCATGCTTCGCGGCAAAATCCAACTACCTACCTACTAGGTACACTCGAAACCCTCCATTCACCTTGAACTTCACGTCCACAGCGGCACAAGTCGACCATCAATTAAAACGCCGCAATATGCCTTTCTCATCAATTTAATACCTATACCGTGATCGCGTTAAAGCACTCATTCGTTTTATTTAACTCATGCGTCTTTTCTCCACGTCGCGCCGCGCTACTCTGCCGCACGCGACGCTGTCGCCTATTCGACTCCTATCAAGATGCCAGACATCGACCCCGCGGCTTTGAGCCGTCCATCCGTCAGCCTCTCGACTCCTATTCTATCCAACAAGACTCTTGCAGGCTTTGCACCTGGTGCGCCAAAGATCGCGAAGTCCAGCCAAATTATTCCTGCCCGAATTGATTTGGAACCGCTGTATACGGCACTCAAAGCCGCTATTGGCAATGAGAAATGGGCAATATATAAGGAATCAACTAGCGAGTTCTTAATAGGTAAACATCATCACATATGCTAGAAATCCTTGCGCATGCTCATGTGTCACCAGGACGTCTCAATCAAGCCGAATACTCGGAGAGAATAGACCCCATTCTCGCAGGCCCAGGCGACAAAGAGCACCTGCATAATAACCTCATCGCTGCGATCTATGGAAACGTCACTCGAGAAATGCCTGACCAAGGGCTGGCGCCTTGGGTTAGCGCTAACGACAAGCCTGCGGCGACGACAGGAACCAAACCAGTATCAGGCGATGCTACAGAACGGAGGCTAAAGGGGGACGTTATGCAGTTGCCGACAAGGGATCGAAGGCGCATCAAGGATCTGGTACAAAACGATGTTGGTATTCCCATATCGTCTCTATTTCAATCGCTGACAGGTAGCAAGTGGGATCCACACGAAAGCATATCGAATGTGTTTGCAGACAGCCACCGTAAGCCTTCCACCGTCACGGTTTCAGATGCCACCCCTACAGTAGGAGGCATCAACAACATGAGTATGTACTATGGTGAAGCATGTATATTGTGTAGAGGTCCTAACATGAGTGCTAGACTTCGACCTAGAGATTCGAAAACGATATGCGCAACCATTAGCGATCGAATCTGGCGAATTTCCCGACATCAACATGATCTCTGGCCGAATGCTTCCCTCTTGCTATGAGGCAGGACTTGTTAATGGCCACGCTGTCGATGCTCCTCAGTTCATGTCAGTGGCCGTAGAAACCTTCATCAAAGAAGTCCTTACCCAAGTGTTCAGCCGTACGAGAAGCAATGGCCCTGGTGATACCGGCAGTGCAGGGTTTGGTGTTGGAACAACTTGGATTCAGACACACAAGTACAAGCGACAGTTAGAATACGAAGAAGAAGCTGCGATGCGAGGTGAGATCACCCGGGATAAGGGTGGGCTTCTACCAATCGAGTCGCGGGCGGCCAGCGAAAGAGGCCCCTTGGGCATGTCTGATCTTCGCCTCTCATTAGAAATGGCCGATTCAGGGATGGCACAGTTTCCTGTGTTAATGACCCAAGTTGTTTACGGCTATCGGGAAGGCGAGCTGGAGAATTGGGACGACTACACCTGGGTATATGACCAAGCACCTCAGGATTATGCTCATGAGAAGCATGGTCTGGACGTGAATAGAGGTCATGTCTACGAACTTCAAAACGGACACCTTGACGCTATGGACATCGATACAGAGACCTGGTGGGAAGGCGCAGACAGCCAGGATGCCGATATGCTAGACAGCGTCTTGGATTCATGCCTTGCTGCGTCCTAGCATGTATCTTGACCAACTTCAAGATTATAATTCCTGCAGTGTTGAAACTACCTAAGAACGGTGGGACTGATTGCATCGAAGTTTAGCATGGATAACTCGCCCGTCACATAACAGACTTGCAATGCACCAAGACTGAGTTGAAGGAAGCGGTCTGCTGCTTACTCAAGTCAGAAGAAGTTGCCCGTCTGCGAAAATACCGTAATGGTATCTTGAGGAGTGGAGAAGATAGACAGATTACTAGGCAAGTACGATCAGGATAAGCAAGGCGTGTACGGAGCCGGCGTTGGACAAACACAGTCACGATATAAGACAGCAGTTCGCATTAATGGCGTGCGACTCGAATTCGAGGACCCAGACGAATGCACATCAATCGGACGGCTTAGTCTTTGGCGCAAGGGTTTTGGATTGGGCTTTTTTTTCTTTTTTTTTTTTACTTGGGCCCCAATGCCTTTTATATGTATTTCTATGGCTGCTCAGGGATAAAAATTATTCCCTCTCGGCATTCTTGGGACAAGGAATGAAAGCCTTGCCGTGCACTGGAGGGAATGGAATGGGGAGGAGGATTTTCGCTATACTTTGCCATTGCAGGAACGATACCCGTGCAGCTCTGAGGGCAGACGTTGCTCAGTACCAATGATGGGGGCTTGTGGGTGGACGTGTCGACTATACGTAGGCTATATAATTGCTCAAAACACCTAAGCTTGAATAATGCTTGCTGCCATTGTAGTAAGTTTGGTAACTGCTTGCTTCCTGAACTTGTCTCTCTTAAAATGCACCAAAGAGCATGAACGCAGAAACGTGTGAGTAAATGGACTATGGTCCGTCACGAAACAAGCTTCATGTTGGACCTGGCAGCTTGAGGTATCGGAATGAAAGCTATGGAACAAGACGGCCGAGGAAAAACTGGGCTTGGAGAGTGCCAACTACCAGGTATGGAATCATCTGCAAGCCTCTTGTAGGTGTTTTAGCTACCTGGCACCCAAGCACCCAAATTACCTAGTGGTTGTCTTGCAAAGTAGGTAGATGCTGTGATCAAAAGATAGGCCTTGTGCTTTCTCATTTACACAAGGTTAAGCAAAGGGAAACGGCAACACTTACCTAGGTTTAAATGTCTTTGTTGTAGGCCAAACAGTTTGCTTCACTTTCCCGCATGTCATGCTCTACACATCCAGAAACCGATACCGAAGATACTGTCTCAACTGAATGCCGGGAAGCGGTAGAGAAGAGCTAGCGTTTTCACATTATCGCAGGAATTATCCGTACATACCAGAGAGTAGAAAGATAGACGGGGTGGAACCCCGAGTTCCTTTGTGCATCTGTGTTGCTTTGGGTGTTCTGCTTTCGGGAATTAGAGGCGTCCGCTAACAGCTTGAGAGTCCTGACTAACGCCAGCCAAGAAACCAGCTTGGAACTGGTTGATCAACTGCCCGGTCACCAACTTATCTTGTATGTACACACCCATTGTAATCCATCCATCAGGCTACCCAAGCAGGGAATAGATTAAAAAGAGAAATGCTGATCTGCTCCTATAAGAGAATGTAGTGCTACATCCTAGCTCTAAAACAATACACAATACAGTATAATCTACACAGTACCTACCTACGCTGCTCAGAAAGCTTCAATTCCCAGTCCGGGAGCTGCACCGAAGAGCAGCGGAAGTGTCTGTAGAACAAGCGCCCGAGCAGCCCGAGCCATTTTCTGGCCCGTGCACATCTTTCTAGAAAGCTTCCCTGGACGGCAACCATCTCACAGCTCGTTTCCCCCCACTTCTCTCCATTCCGTTGGTCAGTCTTCAATCAGGAAAGCAAGAGCTGCTTTCCTCTCTCGCCCTACCCAAGGTACCAACGCCGCCAGGCAATAAACATCATCTTTCCTTCCATCACATCTTCCTCTTCACCTGCATTTGCCCTTCTCGCATTGCGTACTTTGGTCATCTATACAGACTCAACATTCACATATATTAGGTACATACTCAACTTACCTATCCAGCTTCAGCTGCTCTTCATCATCTTCCTTGTCTTTGACCAGGAGGCGGGGATCAGACACCAGAACCCCACTCGCCTGGTTACTCCTCTCTATTTATCCCCTTCATTTCTTTCACCATTACCGCAAACCGACCCCTTCAAACTGTGTGGCATCAGTCATCGTCTATCATATTCTCGTTGTCTACTATACTGTCTGGTTCTTCGACCAAACCCTGCGTTAGACACCCTCCTCACGCACCAAGCCATTGATCTGAGGAGCTGCACAGGATATCATCGCCCTCCCCAACCACATCTCAGGTTGTAGGGTCCAGCCTACCAGAATCGCGTGAGTTGACCTGTTTTCTTCTATTTTGCATTCTTCCGCCTGCAACGGAAGCTCCATCACCGGGATTACTTAGCTCTCCAGCCCTGTGAGCCCTTGTTGCGGCAGTACCCTTCATACAATGTCACGTCTGCTTGCGCCAGCTATAGATCCGTGTTGTCCTTGTCTCTCCTTGTTTGACTCGTTTATCTGGAAGTTTTGCGTTCTCCCTTTGCCTTGTCCAAGCAACTTTTGTTTCTTTGAGCTGTGCATGGGCTATGTACCAGGGTCTTGATCTAGGCCCCGCCACAACACGTCACTTTCAAGCGTGGATTGCAGCCCACGTCCAGCTTCACCTCTAGTGCATGCCCCGGAACTTTTCCTGCACGCAACATCCCTTGTCATTTCATTGTTCACTCATTTTTGTCCCTGGCTTCATCTGCAGCTCAGACTGACATACTTTCAAGATTATTTGCTTTGCAATCATTACAAGAGCGCCGCAGTAGCTGTAAGTCGAGCTCCCTCATTCGTGTGACGGCATCATGTTGCCACTCGCTGCTACATTTATGTTTTAAAATCCATTTCCCTCTCTGTCCCAATCTCTGGAGATAATTACAGCAACGACTTCACGCCAGACGCTACGTCTTTAGCACACGAAAGCTCACCAGAACCAAATATAGACCATTGCCAGCGAATAAGTGCTCTCCACTCGCCTCGCGATACCCCTCACACGACGACGATAGGTATCGATCTCGTGCCTGTTCGACGACATAATATAGGACATTCCGAGCCACGTCAATTGCATCCAATTTTAAACCATGTCCGGCCCTTTCTCCAGTCCCTTTGGGGAGAATAGCAATCCCTTCGGAACAGATAGGGGCAAGAGGACAAACAATGCAATCCATCGTGTTGTCGAGGAAGAGGATGAAAACGACACTATCACATCGCCCACAAACGCTCGCTTCGGAGCATCACCAAACTCTGCCTCCATGTTTTCGGGCCCCTTTGGCGGGGGCTTCGGTGGCGATTCTTCTGCCGAGGCACCTTCTGCGTCGCGAAACGTCCCAAACCCTGATAGCTACCCGGCCCAGTATAACTTTGGTCGCCGGACTTCAGTATCTGCTGAATCTCTGAAACCCAGTGCCGACTCCTATGACAATTGGTCACCCCCTTTTCATGAGAAGACCCCGGACCAGATCGAGCGACTCAAGCATGCCATTGAAGGCAACTTTCTTTTCAGCCATCTGGAGGATGAACAGAGCGCTCAGATTTTGGGTGCCCTTGTCGAAAAGCCGATACCAGCCAAGGGCATCAAGGTGAGTTTGTTCAGTCTAGATTTAGGATAGGTGCTGACAAGATATGATAGGTAATCAGTCAAGGAGATGCTGGCGACTACTTCTATGTCGTCGAAAGGGGATCTTTTGACGTCTACGTCAACCCCAGCGGCTCATTGCAACCCGGCCCCGATGGTATGGGCAACCAGGTTGGCAACATCCAGGCTGGTGGCTCATTTGGTGAACTGGCGTTAATGTACAATGCACCTCGAGCTGCGACCGTGGTTTCCGCTGAGCCTGGTTGCACGGTGTGGGCACTCGATCGTGTTACTTTCCGCCGCATCTTGATGGAGTCGACCTTTGCTCGGAGACGCATGTATGAGAGCTTCCTTGAAGAAGTGCCTCTTCTTTCAACCCTCAACCCGTACGAGCGCTCCAAGATTGCGGATGCATTGGAAACAAAGAAATTTGCTCCAGGAGAGATCATCATCAACGAGGGAGATCCTGGTCATGCGTTTTATCTGCTGGAAAGCGGCGAAGCGGATGCATACATTGGCCAGCCTGACAATAAGGTCCGTCACTACAAAAAGGGTGACTATTTTGGCGAGCTTGCCCTACTCAACGACGCCCCGCGAGCAGCTAGTATCGTTGCTACGTCAACAGTCAAGGTCGGAAGCTTGGGAAAGAACGCTTTCCAGCGATTGCTGGGTCCTGTAGAAGGTATTCTGCGAAGGACCAAGTATCAAGGTGTTGCAACTGGTGTTGAAGAGATGGATCCACTTCACACCAGCTAGATTGAAGGGCAGAGCTCCAAGGAATGTCTGCATCAATCATGTGGAGAAGTAGTAAAGTTTATCAACGAGATTGAGTGGTGTTCAGGTTGCCTCGTGTTGTTTGGGTGTATGTATATGGAACGCAGTTGGAGCACGTTGGATTCAGAAACGATTGGCAGAGGAATTAACTTGTGATTGGCGTTTTGAGAGGTTCTTTCCCACCTTCGCTTTCCTGGGTCGAGCATGGCTAGTGATCAGAAACCTTGGTTGATATCATTATTATCACGATACAGCTCTCCACTCAATGACATGAAGGGATTTGCATATTCGATGTGAATAACTTCTAGACACAAGTGATATGCGCAGAATCCAGGGCTCATGAGAGATGTATTGCTAATATAACGTGAAACATGTTGATATCAAGACGCCAAGTATAAGTATTCCCCGTATGTACACCTATTAGTTACCTATTACCCTCCTTGTGTTGCGTCCCGTACATTATTCCTCCTGGCTCTCTGTAGCTCGTCTCTGTAGCTCGTCTCGGATTTTTTTCCTTAGCTCCTCGACAGCAACTTCTGTTTCCAGCACTCGACCGACACCAGCGCGCCAAGTATCGTCCAATGTCTTGATCTCAGCGCCCACGGCGGTCTGTCTCTTTTGCCTCTCCAGGTTCACAATGTCGACTTCGCGCTTGGTATTCGCCAACTCACGTTCGAGCGCCTGGAGCTCAGCTTCGAGTTCATGATTTCCTAACAACCACGCATTCTTCCCCCACTTCTCAAGAAGCTCTAGGTTTGTGAGGCGCGAAGAGAGATAGCTGTGGGCGACAGCAGCAGCCGGTAGGGCGGTTGCAGGAGGAGCGCTCGGGGATGGAGCCTCGTATCGGCTCAAGTCCAGGGGCGCGAGTGGTGTAGATTTGGAAATACGCTCGAGTTCGGCTGTCATCGCAGGGGAGAAAGAAGGCTCTGGATTGGAGGAGGGTTGGGGCACTTGAGAAGACGCTTCAGCGGCGATCAGGGCGCGGGCGGCGGCAAGGGCTTCCGGAGTTGGTTCCTGGTCGACATCTGTAGAGAACCTTAGTAAGAGAGGACTGGCGGAGTTACAAAGCACAGTATATAAGCTTACAGGGAAGCGACTCGTGATAAGCTGGAGCGATGGGCATGGCGATGAGTTGTTCTGCGATTGCGACGCGTGTGGCTTAATTGGATGTAATTCTGGTTTAGTAATTTACCAAGACCAGTATCGAGGCTCGGTTGATGTGTCCGCGTGGTAGTGGTGAGTCTATGAATCAAAGGGTATCACAAAAGATGTCGCGAAATCGTGCAAACAAAACGTCATGTGTAGACGCCAGCCTCGCAACCACGAAATTTCTACGACACCTTGGGAGTTGAAGAGTAGTAACGCACGGATCATTTGTCAGCCTCCTCAGCCTTGGTGGCTCAACTGAAAACACATGCGGGGTTGGATGGAAGCTTGGCAATAAAGGTAGTAGTTACGAGGAGAACGTTGAAGCTTCGATTGAGGGGGTTAGGAGGAATTGGTACATCTCAAAGGCTTATGAGATTTTCACTCATAACCAAGCTATTCTAGACAAGATACCGTAGCGGTAAATCTAGAATTGGAATTGATTGATTGAGCTGGAAAATGGGTTTGGCGAACCTGACTATCATTGATATTCTTGGGGTATAGCTGCTCGACAGCGAAGCCCTGCAGGTTTATCGGCACTGCAGCGGGTTTTCTGCATGGCGATGGAGTGCTCCACTGGGGAACATGACATTGCAACGCCCGTTGATAACGATAAGGGAAACAGCATCCGTTGGTAGTAGACTAGGTATCGACGAATGCTTCTGGAAACCCAATCAAATCAAGGCAGATACATGGGTAAAAACCATTTCATCACTGGGCCTACCAAGCATGGAGCTGGAAGCGGCACCAGGTCCAAAGACGCACTACAAACACAATATTCAGTAGCTACCCATTGTCCGAATCGCTACGCAGTACTCGATAGATCGGTACTGAAGTGTAGCTGCTGATTTGTCGTGTTGAGAGGCGGCGGGATAGGAAATAGGATATGGATAAATACTCATGTAACTGAAAGCATATAAAATCAAGTTCGTCTTCACGTAGTTTATCAATGAGGCTTCTTTGTTTAATATTTGTTCGTCAGCTATGCCTAGCTGTATTGCTCGCTTCGATTTTGAAGCCAATTAAGATATTAATACAAGTGATACATCGTTCCGCTTGGAAGATAACTTCGCAACCGGTCGTAAAAGCCATGATCCAGGTAGAGACCTGTAAGTTATCAGAGTCTCTAACCTCCATCCATAACCGCTGCCATAGCCCCCAAACTTTGACCCACAGTTGTCGCCATAAAGGCGTGATAATTTCCAGTTTTCATTCATTTCATCGCATCACGTTTCGTAGTTGTAAATGAAATATCAAACGTCCTTCACAATTTCAATACATGCCATACCCTTCGTGCGCCGCTGCCATTATACAGAGCAACAAGAAGCGACTAATGATCCCTTGGTAAGGATGGAGAAGGCCAATCAAGATGAAGATCGACCGCTCTCGGAAGAGTCGGTCTTGGTGAGGTCTTCATGGTCTTCCTCCTCAGGGCCATGGAGCGATTCCTCGAAGACGGGTTCGGGCTCGTTGACCTCAAACTTTGTCTTGAAATCGGTAACATGGGAAAAGCTACTGCTGTTGGAGCGGCGGCGAGTATTGGTGAAGGTGAACTGCTCGCCAGCGATATCATCGTTGACAGTTCCCCTGCAAGTAGTGTAAGTGTACTGTGGGGCAAGTGGGCAGGGGGTGGATTGGGGTAGCATACCAGTTGCCGCGACCAGAGCCATCCTTCTTCACCTTCTTGGGGTCGACATCGGCAAAGCCGTTCTTACCAAAGAAGCGAGGGACAGTTTCCGTGGGCAGCATAGTCCCCTCGGCAATGCCCTTGTGGTCACGGTCGTTGGCCTTGTGAGATCGGGTCACTATGAGAAGTGGTGTCAGTATAGTATTGCATGTTGGGTGAGCGGCATCAAGCTCACTCGTGAGGGTATGTGGGCGCGGCGTGCTTTAGGAAGAAAAGGTTGACAAATATTGTTGTTGTGATAATGGAGCAACGCGGCAGATAGGATATTGTTGATGGAAAGAGGGGCCGGGAGATGCAACGACTTAAGGGGGAGCTTGATGGTCTTTTATAGGATCGGATGCCACGCCAAACGTCACCAAAAAGCAATTGGTAGTGAACAAGAGCAAAGGATCCGTCCGGGTGAAGTGAGTATAGGGAAGTGCGGGGTGTCCAAGTACTCCGTGTACAAAGGCAGATATACGGAGGACGGGCAGAACAAGTGGGTAGGGAAGATTTGACAACTAAATTGGGAGAGAAACTTACTTTTTGTCGGATGGAAAGGGTGCAGTTATTAGCGCGAAACGATTCGAGAGTGTGGTAAGAGGATATGTATGGGATGCGTGAGATGAAATGTTGTTGCTTCAAGTTTGGTCAAGCAGGTGGTTTGCCCTTGCAATGGAAGATTATCGACGAGACGCTTCTTGACGCGGAACTTGAAGTGATAGAAAGACAATATTATAACGCCAATTCGTCGGATGATTGTCAGAGGGAACGGACAGTGGATATTATCAAACTGGTTGGCAAGCTGATCTGGTAGGTAGATGTAAGAGGAGAGTTTGCGAGTGGTTTGGTATGACGAGAAGTAAAGATATAGACAATTGGATGATATAGAGGAGATACTGGGAGCAAGTCGGTTTGTGCGTGAGACTATGTTCAAACCTGGGAAGGAGAGCATGTCTTTATATCCTGAGAGTCACGCGAGGAACGATGCGTGATGGCATCACACTGTGTCCAATCAGGTCATCGTAGACGGATGTTTCCTTTCCACCTCCTGCCTACTAGATACCTACCTACCTAGGTACCTAGGTTACAATCCAGCCCTTTCCTTTAAGAATACCTAGGGACACTGACGAAGCTCCCCCCAACAGACTGGAGCTTTTCAATTGGACAATTATTGGACAATTGAGAATTACGGGAGGAAAAGGCGGAAGGAGTCAGCTCATAACTACTAAGATGTTCCACCATGATAGCTTCCCAAGGCAAGTGCGACAGCGTCCAGGGCCCACTACCATGTCCAACCACTGGTGGAGCTAAGTGCCCCAGCCAAGGTGGGTCTCGCATGTCCCATCCCGTCCGTCTATCGCGTGACCTGGCGCAAGCAGCCGGTGGCCGAACTCTGTGGTCCAATTCAACTTCCTAAGTCAACGATGTGATCCATGGTTCAGAGAGAGCATGTTGCAATTGCGGGGAAGCACACTTGTAACATTCCAGTAAGCAATTAACTGAGTATTGTGAGGTTAGGTCATTAAACACAGGCAATTCGAATGCAAAATTGACCACAATTCAGATGCGGTTTACGCAAGAGAAGCCTCATGTCATCCGTCTACTACGGTCAACGGGCTCAGTTGGCTTCCAGATTTTATCCAACGTCATACAAATTGACCCAGCCTTTAGACTCCGGGGGGATAGAGGGGTATACTGAGTTATGGTACGACCATGTGCTCAATACCCAATTTTCTCCATACCTACCTTTATAGATTACTCTCACCAAGCTAACCTCGTGCCAGAAGCTACAACTTTCCAGTACCCTTGGGCTTGGTGGCTGATTGATTTGCATTGAACAGTCCAGGGATCCACGGCCGAAAGTTGGCAGTTTCTATTTCAACATCATGGTGTTTGCTCAAAAATTCATTGTAAGGTGCCTGACTGATCTCATGCTGAGCATAGGTAGGTAGGGATCCAGCACTGGTAGCAAAACAAGCACTGACGTCGATACGCTTATAGTACGCCAGGGTCCTAGTTTGTGGCTTGGCTGGAGCTGTTTTTGGTACACAAACGACACAAATACCCCGCTTTAAGCTTACGGGGGATCTGGGGTAAGGTCCAGGTACCGGCATAGGTAACCTCGGTGCCTGGTAGATACTACTACCTATTTGGATGCCATGAATACTAGGCAGTGATATATGGCTTTGATACAGAAAACTTGACCAACTTTATCGAAGAGTCACCGATCTCTGATTACCTATGTACAAGACAAAGACATCGACTTATTTGCACTGCAGTAGCTTGTCCATAGGTAATTCGAAAAGTACTTGACATTCCCTACAGGGCACCAGAAAGAATTGACCGCTGTAAATTTAATTGACAAAAGTAGTCGGTCAGCTTATGCTGTTTAGATCAGACTTCTTACGCTGTTCAATTTCGTATCCTAAGACTTATGGGCCAACGATACTGCTACCCACGAGCTAGCTAGGTGGACTACTGTAGAACTCTAGAATCTGGAAAAGGAGGCAATTGCTAAGTTCTACTCCGCCATTCCCAGCTCAATTCTTGCTTCATAGCAAGTCCGATACCGCTCCCCGACTCAATCGTCCGTGGGGCTCAGCGAAACTGACTCGGCGCCCAACTGTGCACATGACTCTTCTCATTGACCCATTTTGCACATCACTACAATCTCGCCAATGATAAGCATCGGTTCATCATGTACGAGCCTCGATCTGAGTTTCGATCATCTCGCTCGTGGGAGTCTTGAGAGGATCTGGCCTCAAATTGGTAGGTAAATAGATTCGCATTTGCCACTGACGACTTCGCTTTTCGTCTATCCCAACTGAAACTGAACCCGGTCCGTTCTCGAAACATCGATAGGGAATCAGTCAGAGGTCTCATGATCATCGACCGGACTCCATTATAGGGTCGAGCTCGCGAGTGGCCTCAACTGCCTGTTTCTCTGCAGAGGACAGGTGTCCTTTACTCTCATTGACCACGCAACACCATGCACATGGAGCACGAATTCCGCAAACATCTTGGGGTTGGTCGAGGAAAGTTCACCTCAAGACTAGACGGCATACAAATGACGGTCTGTATCAGAAATATTCTGTCAACCATCTGGCTTACACCGCCAAAGATTCTTTCTACAAGAACTTTCTCGAACGTCTTCACAGGCATTTGGCATTTGCGGTGGCATGATAAAAACATAGTATGCTCAAATCGGTCGTTCACCGCGAAAGTTCGAGACACGAAGTGTCTCATCTACAGTGCCGTATTCACAATGCTGCTGCAAACCTTTCGCGGAGTTAATGTCAATGCTTGTGTTGGTAGGTCATGGTAAAACTGATGCAGGAGACATCTGGTTTTGACTCGTGCGATCACGAACAATTCATCACAGAACTCATCTCAAATTAGTCGGTTTTCACTGCTGTTGTTCTTCTTGTTCTTCTTTTTTCTTTTTTTCTTGGTCCCTTTGCCGTTGCAATGCGACTTCTAATACACGCCCTTCCTCTTTTGAGGAAGCAAAAAAAAAAAAAGGAAAGCTCATCAACCTGCGCCTGAATAATATAATTGGATCTTGATCTCCCTTCCAAGGAAAATACACATTCTGCGTAATAAAATATATGCTGATCTTCCTCTAAAACGACCCACCCACTACCATTAATTATGATGATAAATGTCCAACTTTCTAGCGGTGACCCATTTTCGAGAATTCATTCTGATAACGCAGCTTGAACCCGTTGCAGAGCGCTCGCATGTCAGGATACTGATAGCCCTTGAGTTCAAAGCCTTGTGGGATTGCGCGCACTGGCAGCGCAATCACCTTGGCTGCCCTGCTAGCCTTGAAGCACAGCCAGAAGTATCCAGGGTGTTTGGTGTCGATGCAGAAAGCGTACGTCGATCGGTTGGGGTTGGCATCGATGTAAGTCGTTAGCCATTTTTCTGCGACTGCAGTCAGTATCATGTGCTATAAGTTGTTCAATACGATATAGGGACTTACCCGTCTCTCCCCGGGATCGGTTCTGGTACTTGTCGTGTCGCATCAACTCCTCCACCTTGCGTGCCATAGCCTTGACGTGCTCGACGATCAATTCGTCCAGGTCGGTGTACGTGTACTTGCCGCCTACGCGCAACAGCTTGCCCACAGCGAATTCCGTTTCCTTTTGCATCTCGAGAACGTCGATGTGTTGAAACACACCATCCGCGACCTTCCAAGTAACCGCCAGATGATCGTTACCCTTGGACGAAGGTCGAATTATAACCTCGCCGTTTGGCTGAGATCCAAGATACTCTTCGGCCTGCAGACCATTGAAAGGCTTAAAATTGGGGTGCTTGACAACACGCTGTGTCCGTCCGGTTGTCTTGTCCTTTTCTCGCAGCTCCTCCTTGTCAGCGGCTTCCAGAACATAGTCCCATCCATCCCGACCAAGGTTGATAGGTCGCTTGTAGGGAACACGCAGAGCATCGTCCCGCATGGAGAGTTTCGCCGTAAAATCTTTGTAGTTGATGTCCAAGATCTTGGCTTGGGCCGTTTGTCCAGAGCTCAGCACTTCTTTGATGGATGATCGGTGGCTGACCTCATGGCCTTCGACCCGGCCCTCGATCCCGCAGTCAAGTTTGACGATGGCAAAGTCATCCTTCACAACCCGCACATTGACGGGGACGATCATACCCTCACAAAGGGTATGCTTGGTTTCGCCAGTGAACATGGTGAATATTTCCGATGGTGCCAGGAGAGCAAAGTTTCTTCGAAGTTCTTCATATGGAGCCTGGAGTTCGGCACGGATCGTCTCCAAAGTAGCTCGCTTGCGCTGGCTGTAGTTCCTCTCCAACTGTTCTGCATATTCCTCGAGTACCAATTCGTTGACTTTGTCCTGCTCATCCTGCTTGAATAGCTTGCGGACAATGGCTCCAGGTCCGTTCTCGTCCGTTTCAGCCTTGACATCCTCCTCATCGAGCTCCAAAGCATCGGCAGCCATCTTTCGACCGAGTTCGTAGTCCTCGGGATGAACACGCGTGTTGTCTAGTGGATCGGAGGATGGGTTTGTGGCCTCGTACTCAATGAAAAGAAAGCTTGCGCAGTTGTTCCAAACCCTAGGACCAACAACAGGCAACTTTCCACTATCAGGGTCGCCCACAAGTTCGTCTCTTGTGCCCACAGCGCCGCCATTGGCGTTGATAGCTTTTATGACACTTGTGGCCTTTCGAGGTCCCAGTCCGGAAACATAAGGAAGAAGATTGGCAGTGTAAGTGTCGTTCATGGCCTCGTTAATATCCACACCGCAGAGGTTCACCATGTCTACCATAGCCGAGTCCAGATACTTGGCCAACTTGTCCGCTGGAAGGAGGTTCTGGCAAGGGTGATAAGAAAGAGAGGCAACATCCTTGCCAAGAGCTGCGTATTCCTTCATAGGGTTCTGCATGTAACGCGCCAGGGCGACGCAGTACCTCGTGATCGGGTTGAGACTTGGATGTTCGGCAAGGGCGCGAGGGCTGTCTTTGTACAGGCGAGCAACCTCATCGTTCACCACCACGACCTCCAAGGGCTCCGTTCTGTAGTCATTGGTGTCAGGGTCTTCGAACTCAGGCCCCATGAGACCCTTCTCGTTCACCAAGCTCTCCAGGTCACGCACCAACTTGGTCGTTTCAGCAGACCAGCCACTGACACCAATCACATCGGGTCTACGGCGCTTCACTAGTTCTTCAAACTCTTCTCGCTGGCCCTCATCTCGAGCAAGGTTTCCCAGTTTTCCTTGCTCGATCACTCGTCCATCTTCCTCTACCCATGCCCAGCAAATGGGATCACGAGCGGGATCAGACATACCATTGGAGAGAACCAGGACGCGCGGTGTAGTACCCAGGATCATACCCTTGGGCTTGTACGGCGCCTGGTCAAGTCTCTTCGCGTATTCCTCCCGACACATTTTGAGTACTTCATCTTGACAGAAAGTACGGATGACCTCCTTAACATTCTTTGCGATGATCTTCTCCAGCTTAGGATAAGCGAGGTCCAGCACCTTCTTGCGCTCCTCTCTCCACTGCTCAGCTCGATCACTGAAGTTCTCGGACTCGAACTCCTGATAAAGGTGTTGTCGGAAATCATAGCGAGCAGGCATTTCGAGCTTGATAGTGACAAGTCCTTCCTCTTCAGCCTTCATCATCTTTAAGAAAAGTTCTGGCTGATGAACCAGGTCGGCAATAGCTTGGTTCTGTAAGTACTTGATCTCATAGTATGGATGGGAGTCGTCGATTCTACGCAATCCCTTTTCGGTTCGCCGACAGCTGATCTCAGCGGCCTGGTAGTATGAGTTCCGGAAATGCTTGCGCATTCTCGGGCTAGCAAACAACTCCTCCGCGAACATCTGTCGCGCTGCGCTGATGACTTGGTCGCCTGTGGTGAAAACGTCATCTATCAAGCTGTCCGCCAAATCCATGGGATACTGTGCATCATCGTCAGGTGTGACCTTCTTTCCATGTCGCAGGGCGTTCTTTGCAAGTTGGTCTGCTGAGATGCCGTAGGCGCGAACAAAGCCATACGCCTTGCCTTGGCGGACTCTCTCGAATAAGTTGGATTTTGAACCCGGCCGCTTCGTCAAAGAGAGATTACCGGCCATGGCTGCGAGGTCCTTCAATTGTGGACCATAGTGGAAATGCAGGTAATCTTGCATGTCTTGAAGTTCCTCCATAGTCGTCGCCTCGGTAATCATACCTTCATCCACCGTGGAGTCGTTGATTTCCATTCCTTTCAGGTTGTCAACCGTCTTCTCAAGGGCATTTCTCTTGTCCACAAAAGATCGGAACTTGATGTCCAGTTCTAAAATTTTCCATAGATCGTCCTGGTTCAGCAACTTGTCCGCGCTAATAACATATTCGGGCGCATCGGGATCATCGCGATTCGGATTTCGAGTTTTTCTGGTATGGAGCAGGTAGTCTTTGCGGTGCTGAAACACATATGGCACCTCAACCTCGTCGACAATGAAGAATTCGAGGACCTTGCCGACTGCCTTGCCAAATGGGCTCTGCAAGTCGGAGGCCAGACCCTTCTTCGGCCATAGTTGGTTGGTGATCCACCGTGCCTCCTCCTTGAACTGCTCTGCCGTAAGTTGCAAGCTCTTGAACGTCTTTCGGTCGATTTGGAATCGCTCGGGTTCGTCAGTAAAACGAATTTCGTTGTCTTCGTCGGTCAACAGCTTCTCCTTCAGTTGTGAAGGCTCGAACACGTCCTTCAGCTCTATCGCCTGTTCTTCTCTTTCGCGGTCCTCCTCCTCTTCTTCCATCTGCAGTGCCCAGTCGTAGTCTTCGCCATTACCAAAGATGGCCTCCATGTCATCCAACGCATCCTTGTCCAAATTGGCGGTGTCGGCGATGTTTCCGATGACGCGATCTCTGGGACGGGCAACCTCAGCGTCTTCTCGCTGTTGTTCCAACTCCTCAGGATCATCCGGGAAATCCTCTTCAATAAAATCATCAAACTCGTCGGCCTGGCGGTACGATGATCTGTTGTTGTACGCCCGTTGCTCGCCCGCGTCATCTTCTTCATCGGAAAAAATGTCATCGAGTCCACGACGCTGATTGCCTCGGTCTTCGTCACGAGTGCCGCGCTTCAGGCGCTTGAACTTGGACTGAACCCAAAGAAGTTAGGGGTACTGTCGGGCTAGGCAAATTGAATGGCGTCGGGGGCGACTTACCTGTGTTTGGGGCTTAGGTCGTTCGCCAAACTGCTCACCGATCAGATCCAGATCATCCTCATCTAATTGTGCCTCTTCTTCACGATCGCGGTGCTCTCGTTTTCGTTTGTGTAAGGGTCGTACGTCGGCATCAGAATCGCCGCCTTCGTCCTCGTCTTCATCTTCATCGACGATAAAACCTTCGCGAACCTGAAAGAAAACATTAGAGGCTGTTCAATTGTCAATGTTTGCCAAGCTGACCTTGCGAGCTTCCTCCTCATCGTCGTCGTCTTCTTCCTCCTCACTTGAGTCTTCTACAGCATTCTTGTGTCTGCGCTGTCCACCACGCTCATCGAAAGACTCATCCTCTTCCTCATCATCAAGCTCGGCCTCGCCAGAGATCAAGTCGCGCATGCTATTGCTCATCTTGGCAACTTGCGATGCTGCCGCGCAGGCAACAAAGCTTTATTTATCTGGTTTAGTTGTATAGGGTTCCTGTGTGGTAACCAGACAGGTAGAAAACGGACGTCTTGGCTCTCGGATGTCGTGTTTACAGCGAAAGACAATGAAGTAGAGAGATCAGAAGTGTATGCCTTTGCTTGGAAGTTTGGACCTTTGGGAATTTTTGCCTTTGCGCTGCAGAGAGCTACACGTGCAGCCTTGTCGCGCCTGGCAAGGATGACAGGTCGGAGAGGGATAGTCCGCTTCCGTTCTGCCGTGCAAGTTACATAATCACGATTCGTGCGCTTCACTTTTTGACAAAGGTTGATTGACGTTCTCTATTACATATTAACACGGAAGTCATTCTCATTCAAGTAGTCATGATCGTTTCTTCACGTGTAGAAGCTAGGCACTCTTCCAGTATCATTTATTTCATTCATCGACAAAAAGCCTTGTCTTCAATCAGCAAGTGCAACTGTCAACTCGGGTGGTGGTCCAAGTGTTAATTTGCTGTTGTCTGAATCGCCCAGCGTCTGATCTATCGTCCGTTGTCATGCTGTTTGTACCTCTTGGCCCATACAGCCGTGCCCCTATTCCAATTCAGATTTTGCAGTCCCTCGCACGTTTCATACGAAGCGATCAATCTGATCGCCACAATTGGCGGGAAGTTAATTGACAGTCAGGGTAGAGCCGAGTACTGGTTTTGACATGTCGCATCAAGCAACATGTTTGGACTAATGGATTATTACCCCTACCATACTTCATTATCTTATCACAGCCCTGAATCGATAGATGTACGAATCCCGAAGCGTGAATCGTCTCAAATGTATAGCACATGGCCAGTCAGCCAGCCATGGCATTGTCCCCAGGCTCGGATTTGGCTTCTACCTTGGGTTTGGACCTATTGAAAACTCGCGGTACAGTGTGTAGATACTAAGATAGGCCCGTAGGTATACATAATGCTATGCTCGGGTGGTCATGGATAATGAATATTCGCCTCCATGTTTCCAAAGCATCTGTTATTCCCTAGCAGCCTAGGGTCCCCTTATGGTGAATCAGTGGCCCACTGGATTTCAGGTACGGACGGATACATAATTTCAAAACCCACTGGGCGGGCAGGCTCTTTGGGGTTATAAAAGAGGTCTTAGTTCTATCGCAGGTGTCCCTTCTGCCCCCTTCCCCTCTCCTGGCTTGCCGCTCAGTGTCATCGTCCTTTTGAGCTTTGTTTGCGCCTACCTATAGGTAACTCCCATAGCGCAAGTCCAGCCACTCTTGTCACGTTGTCTCCGGCTAGACCCCGCCCTCCACTGTCCGCGCCTAACCAGCCAAAAGTCGTGAAAGCGACAAGGACAAATCCCCCACTCATCATCTTCAGCAGTGCTCAGTCTTAGCACTCCTGACAAAATTCGCGACCTGATCACATTTGGTTGAAAAGGAGTATTTCGGGGTTTCCTATCTTCATTTCATCGATCGCCTTAAGATCCCCATTTCTTGGCAACGGAATCTAAGGCTTCCCAGTACGGCCCGAGAACGTGCGCCCGGCTTCTAGCCCCATCTCAACTCCAGACAGGATAAGATAGCGATCGACTCCTTTTCGATCCGCTCGATCACGACGATAGCTTTGTGCCGCAGTTGTATTTCAACTCAACACTCAAAACCTTTCTTCCGTCTTCGATTATTGCTTACGAAGAAGATCGAACAGCGCTCAACTCGCCTGAGCCTGATTAAATATCACGGCTTCATCACATCGCCTCAGTCCTCGCTCCAACAGTACTGTCTGTTCATTCAACAAGCGCTGTTGCTTCTTCTCTCCAGTCCTCCCAAAAGAAAAATGTCCGACCCTTTCGCTCCGCGCTCCATGAAGCGCAAGAACGTCAAAGGTCTTGCCCTCAAAGCTGCTGCTCCCCGACCCCCACCAACCGCTGAGACTAGCAATCATGAATACAGTGGAAGCCAAGACGCCGGCAGGGATGAGCAGCTGGAGATTGGCATTGAATATAAGCTAGATCTGCGGCCCGAGGATCTTGAAATCCTCAAGGAGTTGGGGTCCGGCAACGGTGGAACTGTCAGCAAGGTCAAACATCTTACGACTGGGACTGTCATGGCTCGCAAGGTATGCTCATTTGTTTCGGGTATAAGCCTTTTACTGACCAGTCACCTAGGTAATTCATGTGGAAGCGAAGCGAGAGATAAGGAAGCGAATTGTTCGGGAGCTTCAAATCATGCATGGGTGCCATTCAGACTATATCGTGACATTCTACGGTGCCTTCCTCACCCCCAACAACGATGTGATTATGTGTATGGAGTATATGGATGTTGGGTGAGTACATCGACAGTGGCGGAGCCAGGAAGGCGACTAACCATTTGTTAGTTCTCTCGACCGAGTCTCCAGGGTCTTTGGGCCTGTCCGAGTTGACGTCTTGGGCAAGATTGCTGAAGCCACTTTAGGCGGCTTGACATATCTCTACACAAAGCATCACATTATGCATCGTGATATCAAGCCCTCTAATATCCTGGTAAACTCAAGGGGTGGAATTAAGCTTTGTGACTTTGGTGTCTCAGGCGAGCTTGTCAATTCCATTGCCGACACCTTCGTCGGAACTTCTACCTATATGGCCCCTGAAAGAATTCAGGGTGAAAAGTACACGGTTAAGTCAGACGTCTGGAGTTTTGGTCTTAGCATCATGGAGCTTGCCATCGGCAAGTTTCCTTTTGCAGCTAGCGAGCAGGTATCGGATGGCGATTTCGCCCCTGCGGGTATCCTAGACTTGTTGCAACAGATCGTTCACGAACCAGCTCCGAAGCTTCCTAAGAGCGACGCTTTCCCTAGTATTCTCGACGACATGATTCAGAAGTGTCTTTACAAGGAACCCGAGCGTCGGCCGACTCCTCAAGAGCTCTTTGTGAGAAATACCTTACGCCCCACGGTTTGTGCTATAAGCTAACATGTCCAGGACCGCGACCACTTTGTGCAGGCCGCCAAGCGCACGCCAGTCGATCTTAGAGAATGGGCTGTTGGCATGATGGAACGCGACAACAGGAAATCACATCTAGCCCCTCAGCTATCTCCTTCCACGCAGGACCTCCTTCGATCAAGCGATTCTCCTACCCAATCCCAACAGGCTCAAGCTCAGGCACAAGCCCAGGCACAACCCGAAGAGCGTTCACACACACCTACTTCAGGCGAGATTCCTATTGGCGGTGCCGGCATTACCTCCCCCCGCGATCAATACGGTTCAAACCAGAGCCGATCGCCACCTCGAAACGGACATGCATCTTCCCGAACACCGGCTTCCGCGCATCCTGGCCTGGGGTCTAGGGTTATCACCACAAATTCCATCCCTAAGGTTTCGGGCTACTCCGATAATGTCGGCCCGGTGAGCGCAAACGCTGCAACTTTTAGTCTGCCTGTTCGGCCGGCACCCCCAGGCGGCCCTTTGCCGCCACCTCCACCCCGAAAAGAAACTCCTGATGAGTTGCGAAGAGAGAATAGGAGACAAGCTACTTTCGGACTGCCACCCAACCCGAGCTACGGCATACAGTGAACAGCCTGTATTGGAATTGTTCCCAGAAACTTCGCCGTCCCGCAGTCACCTTTCTGACTGAACATATTGGAACAGTAGCCCAATCCTGAAAGTCATTTAGCATACCTTGGCGCACTGTTTTGAATCCTTTGTCGTGGTCTCTGGCCAGATCACTATACTTGAATCGTTACATATTCCGCCTTGAACCTAGGGCATTGTCTATTTCGTCTGTAGAGAAGACTAGCTTTGTTGATCTCGACTCTTGGGGGTCTGTCTAATTTCTAGCTCTGAGGGATGGTTATGTACAGAAGCAGAAACTGGGTGCATGTAGGAAACCCAAATAAAATGAAACCGTGTTTAAGTAATTGTTATGAGAGTGACTTTACTGGCCTGACTGGCTCAGAGGTTACCAAAATACACCAACGCTATAAAAGCTTCTGGGTGGCCACTACGATGGCACCTTACTTTGGGTTGACTTCTCTACCCACAAAACCGTCGTCGAGAACGGCAACAAGCTCATCCAACGTATTGATGACCAAGTCAGTATGCGCATGCTCCGCCAAAGCTCGGTTCACGTCATTTACGAGCAATACCGTAGCCGCTCCCGCCTTTCTACCCGCTGTCATATCGTCGATAGAGTCGCCCACCATGATAAGTCCACTGGCATCCCCCTCGCCGGCCTCATCCGTCAAGCCCCAGTCCTTGGCAATGTGTAGAATACCAGCAGGATCAGGTTTGGGAGGGTGGAAATCTCGTGTGACAATTGGATGGAAACGGGAACCTTCCAGAAACTTCTCCATGAGATTTTGGACAGGAACATCAAAGTTGCGGGTGCAGATTGCTTTGGGAATGGCGTTGGCGTCGAGGTAGGCCATAAGAGTCATGAGACCTGGCTGAGGAGTCTGAGTCTTCATGGCTTTTCGTTCAATGTTGCGGATAGATTCGAGGGCTCCTGATTGTTCAGATTTTGGGAGAGTATCAATGTGTTCCAGGATGTCGATTGTTTTGTTGATCCCCAATATGTCTCTCATTTCCTTGAACATGTATGTTTGAGGCTCACTGTAAGTGTTAGTATTGAGTTCGGTGCCCGTAAGGGGATTATTCATATCATCAAAGGACAAGTCTTCGTCCTTGTGAAGCCTTAGCATCAGATTGGATGATTCGGAGTAAGATATGATCTTCCATCCTTGTGCAGGGTAACCTGGGGAGGGCAGATCCTACCAGAGTGTGCCATCCATATCAAAGACCACGCCTCGAAGGCTGGGAGTGCCGGCAGGGAGGTTGTGGTTTTTCTTCTTCAATGGTATGAAACGTTTCGGGGATGACGATGTCATGATGGAAACGACACGGCGTAGCATAGGGATGAGATAGACGAGGGGGTTGATGATGATATAATTAACCAATGCGTATAAAGCCTGGATCGACCTTTTCTTTCTCGGAATCCGCAGAGTCTTTCTTGGGTATAGGACGCCTTTCACTTTCGCTTTCCTCAAACATGAAATGGAAATCAGTTAATAAGGACGACAAGTGCTTGAGATGACGCTCTCACTTGAGGAGTGGAGACAAGCAGAATCGGGAGTAGTATTTAGCCAGCCATGATTTAACATTAGTCTTGCATCGTGTTACCCTACATACCTATTTAGATACCTATTTAAAGGGTAGTATTTGGTAGCTCTAGGTGATTTTTAAAGTCTAATACTGACCTCTTAGGTACATATCATAAATGATCAGGTTTCCGAGATTTACTTGTATTGATGTTATCATTCCTGACTTAAGTAATTCATATCCTGGCCATAAGTTGAAGCATCATTCAAGGAGACAATTTATTGTCCATCATCTCTACCACGGCCATCATCTCATACTCATCTAGTCCAGCGTCCGCTCCTTGCTTTTTCTCAGTGACTGTGAACTGCCCACTCTCGTGTCCTGCATCAAAGCAAGACTCGAAAACTTCCCAGTCAGCCATCGGCCCCAGCCATACGATGACCTGCACGTTCATCCCTCTACGCGCGATGGCTTTCATGTATTCAGAAATCAGGGCTGGTTGACGTGGATAGACGAACATCAGTGATGTCACGTCTGGATCCTGCAACCTCGAGACAACGTCCCAGCTACCACGAACGGTATAAATGGCTTGTTCTGGAAGATATTTGTTGACATCATCTTTCCCACTCTGCTGCTGAACTTCCACACCCTCCACATTGAAAGAAGTATAGCCGCAGTCGGAGCTATCTTGCCGATCGAGCAGAAAAGCTTCGAGCAAACCAGAGCCGCTTCCGATGGAGAGAACGGTCGGCTTGTCTTCTGAGCCTGTCGTTTTGGAAAAAATATCGGATAAGATCTGAAGTAATTTTGATGATAGTGCGAGACAGCAGTCCGGAAATCGGATAGGCGCCGCCCTTGGATCAAGCTGGGGAAGATCCATTATCTAGCAATTGGATATAAAGATATTGCTTTCTTTGGACAGATCAAGCTTATCTCCGAGTCGATATAATTTCCTATGTTCTGACTAGGTAGGTACGAATGGATGTTGGAGTTGTTAAATGTGGGCTTGCAACCGGGAGATCTAGCACTAGTGGCAGCCATGTGAGTTTAAAACCCAGTAACTACCTACCTACCTACCTGGTACTTGTACTTGATAAAGCCAATTCTTGATGGAATATCATCGCACACGTGCTTGGGAGAAGAGCCAAACGAAGGCCATGAATCTCGTCCAGGTTGACTACAAGGAAGGAGATTGAAAAGGATTGCCCGAATGAGTGTTCCACCAGATTCAATACCTGCTTTCACTCGATTGATGAAATTCCAGCTCATTGGAAATGCCAACATCATTTACGCCCTTCAGAGGCTCCTTATTCACACGGGATACTGCTGTTATTGATCCCAAAAACAAGTAGTCGTGATCAAATAGAAATACAGGTCATCAAACTGACATTAATGTGAGCCAAGCACCTCGTCGCAGCCTCCGGTAGTTCCATTATCACAGATGTACCAAATCGAGCATACCAAGAAGACATCGAGGATGATGTAATAACACATTTTACAGCTCTTCACCCCCCACTATTGACCTTTGCCTGCTTCCCTTTATTGGCCGTATGGGGAATAAACGAGAATATCGAATGTACTGTGCACCACTGACAGGGGCCACAACGACATTTAGTCAATGTTGCTGGCATCAACCTTGGCTTTTCGAACCTAAGACCTGGTAGACAGTAGCAAGATGGTGTCAAAAATCTTGAGCGGCATTCAGAAGATTCACCAAGATATCATGGAAGACCTAGATATGGTAAGTCAGATGAACCAGCTCCTGTTGAAACAGTGAGATTCTGCGATGAGACAGAGGAGAGGTCAAGCCTTATCACCGAATGTGTTTGGAGTAAGGAGCGGATGAGGATGCGGATGCGGATGCGGAGCTTGCCTGTTTCACTGGATTAATGATCTAGGCCAACTGTAAGGTGTAAGGAGTGTGTCGAGTTTCGGATCACACGATGAAGGTGGAGATATGTGTTGATATACATATATTTGATTCTCCCAAGGTGCCCACGGGTATATAATCTACCTAGTAGGTACTTGATATTGTGATACTTGGGACTCAACTTTAAGTTTCTGTTCCTGTTGATCTGTTCATATGGTGACTAGCAACGGGCTAGGGCGAGTGGACGAGAATATCTGCAGTGGATTAGATCACTATAATGAGACGAATATCATAAACCAGAGGTGAGACTGGGATGAGCCCGAAATAGGACTGTAAATCTACTGAAACCTGCCGTAAACTCTTGGAAATCTGCAGGGTTACCTATGGAAAGTCAAGACGCCGCGTTTCGAAGTACACTCTACATACTAATCCTCGATACTAAGATAGATTATGACATATTGCACGTCTCTGTATCCGTACTTAGGTACTGCCTAACACTCAGTAGTAGGTGCGGGCGCAACCGTCAAGGTACATGCATGGGGCTCACTAGAACTTGCCTCAAACCTTGTAAAGAGCTCTTGAGCCAATGGTAGATCCTACAGATGCTGTAGCTGTTATAGAGGGCCCACTCTAGCTGGGGTGCATGCTCAGCGTCATCCTCATCCTTGTAGGAAAATGTTTCCGTTTACTATTTGCTCGTCCAATCCATTCATTCATTCGTTCAAGGACATCCATCCCATCCAATCTTTGCTCTGTGACAACCGTCAGCCCGCCTTTTCCCCAACTCTGCCTTAGGAGGAGGCTTTCCTAAACTTACATCGAAAACCTGCCGCCGTCGCGACTACTTATGAAGCTCTAAGACTCAGGAGAATGAAACGCGCCGGATTATCACAGCACGACTCTCGAGACGAGCATAGCACTATCCGGCAACACAACCATGAGCGCCGCTACGAGCTCTTCCAACTCGGCGTGGCCACCTAAGAAACGTCATTCTCAGCGGACGGTATGCATACCGCGTCTCCAAAAATCATGGTGATGCCTGAAGTCAAAAATCTGATGATTCATTTGGCAGAAATTGAGAAACGGAACCTTTATTATCCCCAGCACTGGCGAACGGTCGAGACAAGAGTTCTCCCTACGCACCTCTACCAATTCAGCCTCCAACAATAATAACGACAATAACCCGAAATTCAAATCTCTCGACGATGCCGAGTCGATTGCAGACCGCCTACAAATCATTACACAAAACATCAAAACCGCTTTCGTCTTAGTATGGCTATGGCTGCACACCGACGAGGGACATGGAGTCCTCAAGTGCGTCGTTGCCTATGTGCTCGGTAGTCTGGGCACCTTTTTTCCACCCCTGACAGCCTTTCTTGGCAACAGGGATGGAAAGCATGTATCAGCAACTATTACTGTTTATTTCCACCCAGCACGAACCGTCGGTTCCATGCTTGAGGCGTCCGTGATAGCGTTCGTTGCTGTGCTCTATGCTGAGACGATATCGGTACTATCAATGGGAATCGCTATCGCTATGCGATCTCAGTTCGGGCTGACCGGTGCTGCCCATGCTCTCATTCTCATTGTTTGTATTGGCGGAGGCCTGGGCTTCGTGGGCTGGGTCAAGCAGAGGCTTAACAGCCCTCTCGTCAATGTTGGGTCTACCTTGGCTTCTATTGCAATTATTTCCGTAATCACGAAAGAGGAAAGTGTCCAAGGAGGTTATTTCGACGATGACAAGATTGTTCAGGTTTTGAAACTGCTTCTCGTTGGCATTACTTGCACTTTCGCAGCCAATCTACTGCTATGGAGAGTTTCAGCAAGACAAGTCCTTCGAAGGTCCATAATGACCGCTAATAGCTCTCTGGGCGATAAGCTTTCATCTATCACAAAAGGTTTCCTCAGTGGCACTGAAGATGAGTTATGGACAAACGAGTACAGTCGTGTCTCTGCTCGATACAACGCTGCATACGCGACGATGAATTCAACCCTCCGCGAGGCTAAATTTGAATACTACTTCCTCGGTCGAGAATCATTTTACCCTCTAGACAAGCGTCTGTCAAGATCGGTTGAAGGACTCTCACAGGCTCTAGGAGGATTGCGCAGTGCTCTGGAAACCCAGTTCACTCTTCTTAGAGAGGTCCCCAGTTTCGAAGATTCTTTCCCTTCACCCAGAAACACTGGGCTTACACCGCCTCTTGCAAGGGCCATCAGTGTCTATCTAGAGGGCGGGGGTCAAAGACTGTCCGACATTGACGAGTCGGGTGAAAGTGAGGAAGAGCGGCAAGCCACAAGGAACAAGTCTGATTCTCCATTGATGGCAGCTCCTGCCTTCCAAGAGCCTTCAGACATATTTGCTCTCTTCATTGATATGCTTGGCCCATCAATCAAGTCATTGGCTCACACCCTCTCCGAGATTTTACGTGAGCCTGCCTTTGGCAAAGACCCAAACAAAGACGTCACTGTTAATGAACAACTGAGAGAAAGCCTTCGCGACGCCCTCAATCTCTACAATAATGCCAGATCAGGGTCTCTGGAAGAGCTATATCGAACTATTGAATTTGGCCGAACTCGTTCCGAAAAGATTCAAGCTGATATCGAGGAAGTTGCCGCCGCCTGCGGACACTTTTCTTTCAGCCTGCAGGCTGTCGCTGAGGAAACTGATGCATATTTGGACGTGCTAGAAGATGTCAAATATACTACCGAGACTGCATCGAGGTCTTGGAGCTGGCTCAAATTCTGGAGGCACTTCAACTGGACTAAATCGCCCGACAAGAACATGATAGTGGATCCGGAAAGAGAGACCTTGATACAAAAACCGCCTGTGCCCAGACTTCGAAAATCGCAAATACCTAAGGGTATCCCAGACACGATGGTAGCACGACGAGACACCTTCAATTGGGATGCTGCGCCCCAGGCCAGTAAACTCAAAAGGAAATTTGCGCAGAGAATGCTCCAGATTTCTCGGTTTGTCGTCCGGGAGGACATACTATTTGGTATCAAAGTTGGTATCGGTGCCCTTCTTTGGGCAATGCTAGCGTTTATACCAGGAACAAGGCCTATTTACCAAAAATGGAGAGGTGAATGGGGTCTTCTTTCCTTCATGATCGTTGCTGCAATGACAACAGGATCGGCCAACACTACTGGTACAGCCAGATTCAAAGGTACCATTATTGGTGCAACCTTTGCTGTAATTTGCTGGACAGTTAGTCAGGGAAACGCCGTTGTTCTCGTGTGTTTGGGTGGCCTTGTGGCTTTGTTCAATTTCTACGTGATTTTGGTCATCAAAAAGGCGCCCCTGGGTAGAATTGCCCTTCTTGCATACAACGTGAGCACACTGTATGCCTATAGTCTCTCACAGGATGTCGACGATGACGACGATGACGAGGGAGGTGCTAACCCCCTAATCTTTGACATCGTGTGGCATCGAGTCATTGCTGTGACCTTGGGTATCATATGGGGTATTGTTGTTTGCCGGCTACTCTGGCCTATCTCTGGCCGGAAGAAATTTCGAGAGGGACTTTCTGTCCTTTACCTCCAGATGGGACTGATTTGGAAGCGTGGCCCCCTCACGATATCACTTCAGAAGGACAGCACGCACAACACCCTTGACTATATGCGAGAGGGTGAACAAGCTGCTCTTCAGCGATATGGTATGCTATGTATGTGCTGTTGATGTATATACGCTAACTATGCGGTAGCTTTCAAGCTTGCAAGCCTTCGAACTGCGGCGAAATCCGAGTTTGAGCTCCGGGGTCCTTTCCCAGACGCAGCATATGGCCGCATTCTGCGTTCCACTAAAAACATGCTCAACGGATTTTATGCTATGCGGCTCATTGCATCGAAACGAAACGAGCTAACAGAAGGTGAGCGAGCATTACTAGAGTATACAAGTGCAGAACGAGCTCTCCTCTGCCAACGCATTTGCCATGTGTTTCAGGTAGTTGCATCGTGTCTTATGCTGGAATATCCTTTGACAGATGCGATCCCTACTGTCGAGAATAACAAGGACAGGCTTTTGGGCAAGATTTACCAATTTCGAAAGGAACACATGAGCGCAGATCTTCTACGGGACGAGTCTCCTCTCGCCATTCAAGAGAGCGACTACGCGCTGCTATATGCATACACACTTGTGACATTGCAAGTGGCGGCAGAGTTAAACAAGGTGAGGGCCGAGATAGAGAGCCTGTATGGAGTCTTACACGACGAAGCGTTGTTACTACAGTAAGCAGAGGGTGGCTGCTTAATAGGGGTTTGCTAGTCTTTAGGCATCTCTAGCCATGATATCTGATTTCAAAACGCCACATGTAACGGGCCGGTACATCATATGTTTACGTCTCACTATTAGCGACATAAGATATACGAACGGTGTTCTTGATTGCGGTACTGATTTCCTATGTCGATATCGATATGTTGCGATACTGAATCTCATTCATGGAATGAATTGTCTATATCATGTATCATTATAAATCCACGATTACCCCTATTCCTTGACGCCCTATTCCTTTATGACGGCCACGAATCATGGCAAGTGTGGTTATTTTCTAAATAGTACATTCTCTTAGTTTACCTTGACGACCAACCGCATACTCGGCCCACCGAGCAACGCCCTTGCGCCCTGGCACAAGGACACTGCCAGGATTCATAACGTGGCAACCTTCATAGGTAATACAGAATGGTGGTGCTGTTGTATCAAGCAGCACCATGGCAGTGGGCAATGGGTATATGTGTAAAGATGAGGCATAGTCCCAGTGAACAGGACGGATGGCCTGACGGAAAGGCGCAAGGTAACCTTGATCGAGAATGGTTTTCACCAACTTCTGGGCGGCGTGGATATCGTGAGGAACAAGAGGACTGGCAGGTGATGCAGCTGCAGTGGCAGTTGGGTCATCATGATGAGCAGCATCAATATCCATAGGCTGGATGTCATCCGGAGGATTAGGATTCGAACTTTGCGCCTCATCTGCATTAGCATCGTTGGCTTTGGGCTTGAGACGGACTGAGGCTCGGCGCAGACGAGACGACACATCATCTCTGAAAAGAACAAGCTCGTGGTTGGGTCCGAAAAGGCTTATTCGGCTTGGATTCGAGGTCCAGACTGCAGTGCCATCTGCCTTTCCTCCCGTTTCGGCATTGGCTGTTGCAAAAGCACGACGAATTCTGGATGTGAACATGTCTGGTACTTGCTTTCGAGGCAATGGCACGGAAGCACCCGCCGTAAAGGAAGAGACCCATCCATCGTTGTCGCCAGGGACAAAGACAAACGTAGACGACTGAAGTAGTGTTGGGAAGTCGCTGAGAGCTGAAGCCAGGGAATCAAAGTATTCCTTGTATTCGATACTTCCGCCACTGCCTCCGCGTGCGAGCACCGCATGCTGAGTGAAGTTACCCATCAGCACAAACGTCAAGGGCGCTGATCCCTCGGGTTCGGCGGCATATGTCGAGAGAATTTTGCGCAAGGCTTGGAGAGTTCGAGGCTGGTCGAGGTTCAGCTCGCCTACAATAACTGCGCGCCCACGAGTTGGCGCATCATCTTCCGCTCTCGGTCTCAGGAGGCGGCTCTCTAGTCTGCGCATCTTAGTACCCAAGGCGCGTTCACTGCCGACACCTAAGAAATCGATCCAGCCAAAGCCACCTCCTATGGTTTGCTCTTGGCCGCCGTCAGGTCCGCTGATACCAAGAGTAGCCTTTCGTCGTTCACATGGAGGTTGACCAATGAAGAAACCCTGGAAGCGACCACCTAGAGTACCCCCAACACCACTGCTGCCACTGAGGCCCTTGCCTACTGATTCATCTTCCTCTTCGTAGACACCATCTACCAGCACGATCATACCGGGACAAAACCATGCCGAGTCTTCGGGTATGGCAACAGCCTGGGACAGATCCAGGGCAATAGTACCAGTCAAGTCGCTGATGGCGAGATCGCCGGCGGGAAGCACGACCAGAAGTCCCAACAACATGTGACTGCTGCCATGACGACCTAGCAGATTAGCTATTGGTGTGAGTTTGAGTGACTGCTTGTTGGATAGGGAAGTATCGAGCGTGCGTTTGCGAGAAGAGGAGACAGCCGAAGACTGGAAGGATTCGTTACGGAGGAGACGTTGGTGGATGATATTGTAGCGGTTGCGGAAGACTGTCGTTTTATGAGATGCTGGTGGCAGTAATGAGGGGGGCGAAGGATCCCTGAATCATGTTAGCTGAATGTTGGATCAATGCTTTGAGAAACGACTGACTTTTCAAAGTGCTTCTTTGCAACGTTATACACGAATCTTGGTTGCTCGTAAGCATTCACGATCTTAAGCCAGGCCCGAGGATCGTTCGTCTCAGCCTCTTCGTGCTCCTCGTCGACGCCCAATCCTGATATTCCAAAACTGGAGTTACTGTCCTCTCTTCTCACTTCTGCTGGCCGGAGTCCCAAGCGTGTGTTCAAAGCGTCGTTGTCTTTTAGATCGAGCATACTGTCTCCTCGTGGTAGTCCTCTTGCTGGACCCGTAACCCTGCCACCGCTCATGTTGCCCTCAAGAGTCTTGAGAATTTCCTGCAGCTCTTTACTCGACCCCTCAACAATAACACCCCCATTGCGATTCTTCCAGCTTCGTGCGACTTCCTCGAGCACCCTCTCAGCCAAACCCTCTTCGCGCCATCCTGAGCCGCAATGCCTTCCAATGAAGGCGGCGAGTTCCTGTAGAGCCGAAGACGTGAGTGTGAGGGAATGCTTTTTCGTGAACGTGCGGAAAGCAAGGGGTCGCAGCGTTGGCGGAGGTAGAATTATAGGTAATATCGCGGCTTTGGGGGCGTTGACGGCGAATGGCTTCAGAGGGTGGACAGGAGTGCCAAAGGCGGGAGAAGAAGAAGGTATCGCCGATGAGGGAGGTGCAGCACCTCGCTGCTTTCGAAATATGGGAGCTGGCGTTTTGTCCATGATTAAGGTCGATACTGTCAATTGGACATGATATGTGTGTGGAAGGCCCAAATCTGTAACCTGACGTAGGTAGGTTGTCGTGACAATTCGGCTCCTATGCTTTCCATTAATTTGGTCTGGGCCCTCGAGGGGTCGTGCGAGCTCGACTTGACCGCGTCGACGCGTTTAATTGAAAGCGCATTGATGCATAGACCTTATATGTGCATATCTCGCCTTGACTTACTCGTGAGTGACCTCATCCACTCAGAGCATGGGTGAAGCTTTATAGTGTATAATCCGAAACATAGCATATTCAACTCAAGTCCTCAATTAACTGCAAAATGCTGGGAGTAACATTTCGTTTTGTTGCTAGCCAGAGGGCTGTGTCTTCTCGGGCAATTTCCAGTCTTTCGAACAACCCAAGTATTGTTAGTTTATACAGATCTCCAAAGGCATTCTACCGTCTACAGACCTACTGACAATGTTCAAGAAAGTCGTGAAAAACCCCAAGGCGCCCTTAACAAACTACCTAAGCTACCTTGACAAAGAACCACCCAACGAGAGCCTAGTAATCGGAACAACTAGTCAGCTCCCCCCAACACCCCAGTCCTTCAGTGAGAACCGCGAATTTGTCAAGATCCTCAACGAGGTTGTATCCGAGTATGGTCACCAAGACCAGGACCTCATCAATCAAGCCCGAGCATTTGCTAGCCCTGGAGGTTTTAACCTGGGGTCGGGAGGGGTGTTTTTCCCTCAGAAGCGACCTGATCGAAGCGGATCCCGCAAGCAAGGAGCTCGAGGTGGTGCGGGAGGTGACGGTGCAGGCGGTGCAAGTGCGCAGGGAGGAGCAGGAGGTGGTGGGCGAGGAGGGTATGTGCATCTCAGTGACCGAAGGAACCCTCCAGACTTTGGTCGGATAGCATGGCCTGAGGATATCTTGGGCAGTGTTGAAGTGGACGACGCAGGCACCATCATTGGCAAGGTACAGCCGAGTGGAACGTATCGTATCCTCACGAACGAGGGAATGTGAGTTGGAGATGGTCAGTTTGAATGATGCTCTATTGCTGACCTCTGGTAGCCTGGGACTCAGCCCGTTCCTACAAGGAAAATTAGTTGAAAGGCTGAAGCAAGAAGCAGCCAAGCGAGAGTGACAGTTGCGTGCTATGGGGAACGCCGAACAGATTAATCTTCTCAGCAACTACTAATGCTGCGTTGAGTGTGTAAGAATGGGACTTAACCCCTACTTTCTGTATTATGACTGTAAATTTTACTGTAGCAAGAGTGTGTGGCAATTTGACTTGGGTCTCAAACTATCAATTATCTAAAGCTGCTGTGTAAGATGAAGCTTGTATATGAAGCCATGCACGTCAGTTCCGTGGGACTCAAAATGGAGACTGCAATAAACGTGAGGTTGACTACTGTGGCTTCACTTTGAAACCATTCTGATCATGCAACGACGAGTGTCGTGTGACTTTTCCAACATTAGGAGAGAGAGAGCTGCTTCGTGACTGAACTGTTGGGAATCCAACATTGGCAATGGAAGCTTGTGAAATTGCCCGTTGATATCCACAAGCCTGTAGGTAGGTACCTAGGTAGGCATAACACTAGGTACCTACCGGGAGGGGTCTAGGTCAGGATGCTAGCAGACCTAGGGCAGCATTTTTTCGTTTCTTCAGAACTGCTATACTATACCTCTAGCCTCTTTATAGTTTGCATATAAGCTATAAAGAAGGAATAGATTAATTGTATCTTTAAACTGCTATATTGCTATTAGATCTATTAATTGACTGTTAATAAGCTATTCTAATTAAGATCTAGTATCTACTGCTATTACTTCTGCCTAATGCCTATATTCATTATGCTAAAAACTATCTCTATTTAAACCCCCCCTTCCTCGGATAGGTACCTATTTAGTACACAATACATACTGCAGGCAGATAGATAGTAGGTACCTAGATATCTGTTTCTCTTGCAATCCCTTCCAGCAGCTTAATTACTAGGAAATATTAATTTCTTGATTCAAAATGGGTGAAGACGTACCTATATACATAGAGTTAATAATAATCCAGAATCAGACTACCTACTTAGGTACTGATCTATGGTTGATGACAATCACAACCAATACCTTAATAGGTACATATCTCTACCTATTGATGGAGAGCTGAGGTGGGCTCGGTGGGTTCCATAAACGACCTAACCTAACCTGACCCCTCCCTACAGTTCAGTCCAGTTATCCATGCTCAGTTAGGTATGCACCAACAGTCGGGCTACCTGGGCTGGCCTCAGTTTCGTCGCTGAGTGCTAAGGTATTACATACCTACTGGACCACAACACACTAGGCTATCACCTGCTAATGTCTACTACTGGAACTACCTCTACCCACCACTTCTTTGAATCATCGTCTCGTATTCATTCATTTCTTCTCCTCGTCACATCATACGTCTGGTTCTTTTACACCCTTTATGAAGGTGCGGTCGCAGTTCCTTCTGTGTCAACCTCCGTTATTCGCTTCCAGTATTTGATTATCTATACTTGTACCGAGACCAAGCTCTTCAACACTGAAAACCCCGCCGGCCGTTTTCTTTTCGATTCAACCTGAACGTTTCGCCTTGGCCTTTGGTCAAGGCATTGTACTTATCAACATGGCTCCCCGAGGCTTCGAGGACGAGGAGCTCACCATATCCCTATCCTCCTCCCACGTTCGTCGCCCGCAACAGACGCAATCCCAGCCTCAGTCGCAGCAGCAAGACGATTCCCACGATGCCCCTCAAGCCGCTTCCCGGCCCGCCGATGCGCCGCTCAAGGAAAGGATCAAAACCGAGCAGCGCATCGGCGCCTATAAGGTCCTTCGAACTCTAGGCGAGGGCTCTTTTGGCAAGGTTAAGCTTGCTATCCACAACGGTACCGGCCAGCAAGTAGCCCTCAAGATTATCGCCAGGAAGAAGCTCATCAGCCGCGATATGGCCGGTCGTGTTGAGCGTGAAATCGAATATCTCCAACTGCTACGCCATCCTCACATTATTAAGCTGTATGATCCATCGAGTGTCAAAGCTATTGTTGCGATCATGGAGAGCTAACATTAATACCCTAGCTTCACTGTCATTAAGACGCCCAATGAAATCATTATGGTCCTCGAATATGCGGGCGGCGAACTTTTCGACTACATTGTTCAGCACGGCCGAATGAAGGAGCCTGAGGCTCGTAGATTCTTCCAGCAGATGCTTTGTGCTGTCGAATATTGTCACCGTCACAAAATTGTTCATCGTGACCTGAAACCCGAAAACTTGCTGCTTGACGAGAACCTCAATGTCAAAATCGCCGATTTCGGACTAAGCAATATTATGACGGATGGCAATTTCCTCAAGACAAGTTGTGGCAGTCCAAATTATGCCGCCCCCGAGGTCATTGGTGGTAAGCTGTATGCCGGCCCTGAAGTAGATGTATGGAGTTGTGGAGTGATTCTCTATGTCCTCCTAGTCGGCCGACTCCCCTTTGACGACGAACACATTCCCAGTCTATTTGCCAAGATCGCGAAGGGTACATACAGCATACCCCAGTGGATGCCCATGGGCGCTGCCAACCTAATTAAAAAGATGCTGGTGGTGAACCCTGTGCATCGTGCTACAATCGAGGATATCCGCGCAGATCCTTGGTTCACAACCGACCTCCCCGTCTACCTTCAACTCCCTGTCGAAGAATTCTTCAACACTGGCGTGGACCCTAACAAGGCAATCAAGAAGAATGACATCGCCCCAAATGCCTCTGAGAAGGTCCAAGAACGCCTACACAACGAAGTCACGGAGAAGATCAGCAAGACGATGGGCTATGGTAAAAGTGATGTCGAGGAGGCGCTGCAGGCTGCCGAACCTTCCGCCATCAAGGATGCCTACATGATTGTGAGAGAAAACAAGATGATGCAAGTGAACCGTGAGTTTCCTCTTTTCTTTGTTGCCAGCTCCTCGGCGTATTGAAACTGATCTAGATAACCCCGAAGCCCTGCTAGCAGAGCCAGAAGGGTCAAGTCCCATGCTTAGCATGTCTTCTGCCCGTTCGACGACCTCGCAGGCCACTACCACCCCCCGCCCCTATGTGAGTAAGGTTGGTATCCTGCCTTCTAGTCTGCCGGCCTATCACAAGGACTACATGGAGCGCGAGAAAGCTGGCAGTGTCGAAAACTCGCCGCCCAAAGTCCTTATCAATGATGAACCTCAACTTAACAGGACAGATGCAGAGAAGGAAGAGACAGCACGTCGCCTGCGACCTCATTCAAGAAGTCAACTGCGTATAGACGAAGCCAATGCCAGGCCCCAAGGCATGACACCCATCAATCCACCAAAGAAGACCAAGCCAGTGCGTTGGCAATTTGGCATTCGATCACGTAACTCTCCTTGGGAAGCCCTCCTCTGTATCCACAAGGCGTTGTACAAACTGGGGGCCACCTATATTCCCGACGAAGATTATGAGTCGAGGACGGCAGAAGAGCGAGCTGAAGCTTCCGGCGACAGCAGTTTTGTGGACTCCCATGACAGTTACCGTGGTTCCACTTCAAGTATTGATCCTAAGAAGCGTTACAATCTTCCCGCCGACCCTTGGCACATCAACGTACGCTGGGATACTTCTGGTATGTTCTTGCTCATTTATTCTTTATCACTGACACTGACAAGCTCCCAGCTATCAAGAAGAAGGCCGGAAACACACCCAGCGCAGCCAGTACACCCAGTTCGCCCAGCACGCCAGATGGCCATCATGCCAAGGAACCATTTGTTGCGCTACACTTGGACATACAGATCTACGAAATGGAGCACGGCGTATACCTCGTCGATTTCAAATGCTCAGGATACGAGACAGCCCATGGGCGACTACTTGAGGAGAAGGACGTTACTAGCCCTTTCCCGTTTCTAGACATGGCTGCCAAGTTGATCATGCAGCTTGCAGAGGCCGATTAAGACAGGTTTTTGTTAGTTGGGGCAAGAACACAATCTATGGCAAATCGAGCGTGGAGAATGGTTATTTGCTATTTGTTGAGTTTCCTATCTACCGGGTGAGAGGAGGAATACATGCACGGCCAAAACTGCTATGCGAAGAGAGCGGGCATGGCGGCATTCTAGATCAGCAGGTCCAATAGCCAACAAGCCAGCACCATGCCAGCCAAACAGTCTTTTAGCAAAGTCCTCGGTCAGGTTAATAAGGAGCTAAGGAGCTATAGAAAGGGGAGGGTTTGGTTTGGGTTACCCCATCTTCGATGCTGATTTTAGTAAAGAAGCGCTTTCCGTCACATTTAATGCTTTGGAAACATAGACCATCATGTTATCACGAATTCTGATGAACACACTAGTATTTATGTAGGGGTTATAGGATGCAACGAATGTATGGTATGCACCGGACATTATTGTAAAGTACAGACACTGTATTTTATGTATGATCTATCATGCGAATCGTAAAGATCTCATATCAAAGGTCATGCTAGTAGAAGTTGAAGAGTGTCTGAAGTATATTGTAGTGATTACCTAGTAACAGATGACTGAAACCAACATAATGGGAATGCGAAATCAGAAACTTGCAGTACCGTATGATATCAAATGCTCAAAAGATGACCAAAGTCTCCCCGCTTGTCTTTTTGTTTCCTCATGCCCATAAACATTTTCCATTCCTACGAGACATCACGTCTCGTTCCTTCTTTTCCTTAACCATCCAACCACTGCTCAGTGACAGTCTATTTGAATTGATCTTCAGTCACGCCGGCGCCCATAGCAGCCGTGGAACTAATACCACCCGTGACCATCTTCTGCAACTCGTCGACGTAGGTAGCACCACTCCACTTCTGGTGCTTCACAACGTCGACTTTTTGGTCCATCTCAGGCTCTTGGACAAGCTCACCGTAAGCGCGCATACCTACGGTGCTGTAAGCCTTTGCGAACTGGTCACTAATCAAGGCAGTTGTATGCAAGCCCGCAAGGGTGATGAATTGCCAGCAGTAACCGAGCTTAGCCAGGCGGCGGATATAAGTCTCCTGTTCGTCACGAGGCATTGCCGTCTTCCAGTTAAAGGATGGGGATAAGTTGTAGGCGAGTCTAGTAAGATCTAGTTAGTTCAGTGTTTTATTGGATATTACATGGAAACTTACTTCTTCTCTGGCCAAACAGCGTGAACACCCTCGGCGAACTGTTGGGCCTGGGCGTAATCTGGCAGCTTGGACTCCATCCAGATGGCGTCACAGTAAGGCGCATAGGCAACGGCGCGGTTCACTGCGCAATCGCATCCACCCTTGAGGCGGAAGTAGCCTTCACGTGTTCGGGGAGCATCCCAATCAAAGAAGATATCCCTGCCGAGCAACTGGCGGGCGGCAGCCCTAGCCTCAAAGTTGCTCTTTCCCTTAGCCTTGGAACTGAATTCTTTCTTAAGGCCAGCCTTATCAGAGAACGACCCCGCGTCGATGGCAGCAGCGACGGCATCGTCGAAAGTACTAAGGTTGGCTTTGGCAAGCCACTCGTCCTCAATGCGCTGTAGCTCAGCACCGGACTTGCCTGTAGCTTCAGCGGCGATCATAAGATCGTTGAGAGGCTTGAGTGTAGGGTTCGTGGAGCCGAGGATGAAAGCATGATCGCGAGGGTCAATGTTGGTGGAAAGGAGTGTGGCGGCCTCGGCGTCAGTACGGGCAATGGCGAGGAGGTCAGAGCCTTTCACATGTTAATCCACTTCCTTCAACTTGTACCACAACTATCACACATGTGACGTTGGAGAAATTTGGGGAAATCAAAACTTACCCATAATGTCAGCCTGCGCTCGAATTGCAACGAGGCGGTTGATATGCTCCTGAATAGGGACAAGGACCTTGCCGGCCATATGACCACACTTCTTTGTGCCGGGAGCTTGGTCTTCGATATGAATTCCAGCCGCGCCCTTTTCAATAAAGAGCTTGGTGAGCTTCATGACAGCGGTGAGACCACCATGGCCAGTATCTGCATCGGCGATAATGGGGCGGAGATAATCAATGTTGAGGAGGTTGGCGCGCTGCTCCTTAGGGACACTGAGGCGCTCTTGGCGCTGCTTTCGATCGTGGAAGAGTTGGGCCATGAAGAGATGACCAACCTTGTTGGGGACTGTAGTCTACGTGCTTGTTAGATAAATGCATATAGCGGTAAGAGTATCTACACTCACGTAAGGGTAGTCAGCCAGATCGGGACCAGGCTCGTCGGAAGCAGAGGCTGTCGACGATGATTGCCAGCCAGAAACATAGACTGTATCGAGGTATTTGGCCATCTGTGTCACCATTGTGGGTTCCAAGCAGCCATAGGTGTAACTCGCATCGCGGTTCTGTAAAAGCAGTCAATATTGGGTTCCTGGTCACATGCAGGAAATGATGGGGGTTCACCTCGAAACGATGCTCAAGAATCTTCCATAACTTCTTGGCCTGGGCGTTGCTGGCATAATCAATGGGAAGGTATCCGCGCTTCGAAACGATCTGTTCAGCGGTAAAAGGTCGCTTGGTCTGTCGCCATCTTGAATCGGACCACCATGCCTTGACAGCCTCGACCTCCCTTTGGAAGAGCTCGTCTTCGATTTCGGGGTTAATAGAAGGATTTGCCATATTTTGCGACGCCATTTTGACTGCTTTATATTTTTTGTTCAAGGCCGAGAGCGAGTATCGAGGAATTAGATCGCGTGTAAGTGATAAGAGTCAGGGGAAATCAATAACACAACACCAATCGAGGTTAGAGAGAAAGGATGAACAATGATGAGTTGGAACTTTGAAACAGAAAACAGGAAGGGCGAAGAAGATAATAAATATAATCCTGAACGGGAATTGTAAGTCGCATTAAGTCACTCTTGGCCTCCCGTGCCCCGACGGTCCATTACCCAAGGATGGGCGGGAGGGAGTACTCCATTGATTCTGCTCGCTAACTCTCCGTAGCAGAGGAGAGTGTTGATGACTGTTTGGTGGGGACCTCTACACACCGGGGTTTTTGTATTGATTGGGGAAACCATTGAACCAGTTAGACTTGAATTATAGTTTTTGAAAAGGAAAGCTGGGGGAGTGAAAGTCGGCTGCAAGTGGAGGGCAAGGTGAAGAAGTCAGGGAGGCGGCTTCGCAAACAGAGTTAGCGGACCCGTACCTACCTCGTTCCTTCGTTCAGACTGTTAGGAAGTTACCAAGTATGGATGTTCTAGAGCCTCATATGAGTTTTACTATCTGGATTTACAAGTATCAATATTATACCAACCAAAGACTCATGAGTCGATACAGTTTACAGCATTACCATCTACTCATGAGCATTACTTAACCTTACCAACAGATGTATTAACAATACTTGTGTAGTTCATATCAACTTCCAAGCATGACCTCGCAAGTATTCTACTCTATTTTCTAGCTCGGCCTTCCACCGAGCACGAGCCAAACCCTGGATTAGAACCGCCTCTCACTTGTATCGTTTCACCTCGGCCATGAATTATGTGAGATCAGCCTCTTCCATTTACGGTCACGAGCCGCAACAGAAAACAGGTTCTTAGGTACGTACCTCCGGACAGTCACCGAGCACCTAATGGGTCACCTACAGTCGTTGGAATACCTAACCATCGATATTGGTCTGGTTAGCATTTTCGTCTTCTTTTCATTCAGACAGAAATCGAGCCTCTGATCAAGACCTATAGCGTGATCGTGATGGGTAACTGACCTCGTAGAAGGTAGTATCCAGCTCTGCAAGCATATGTACAATAGGTGCTATCGGGACCTCACTTATGACGTCCTTGTAGCCAATCAATTTACATTTTTTTGCACTACCTATGTATTGGTATACATGCCTTCGGCTTAAAGGGCTGGTGTTAGAAATCCGGGATCTCTTGTTACCAAACCGAGGTGCCGAATACCGTAGAACATTTAGTTATCCATAACGTTTCCCATTCTTCTGCTGTTCCATCCACATCCGTATAGGGAGGGACTGGCGTGTAATTCCCAACACAGCGAGATAAGACACACGGACTACAAACCTTGATAGGGCAGTTTCTTCTGGCACCGCCAACAACCTGGGGAAACTGTTCATCACCCTGACTTACCCCAAACTTCAGACGGCAATCTAATAAACCTTGTCTGGCTAAGTTGGAACCATGTTTTTCGTCACTACAGTGTCCTCATTTCATCATGAAACTCCTTTTAACTATTGAAGTAGTATCTGCAGCTGATGGCTAGGAACGCAATTGCTTTATAGAAGCGTACAATAAGACATGAAATGTACTACCTAGTAGGTAGTTGATATGTACGGTACCTTCATACTTAGGTATTTTATCTCGGCCTTCCCCCGTCCACCGGTACCCGCCCGCCCCGGAACGACGGAACTTGGCCGAATTATGGACCCTCCTCCAGCTCCGGAGCAGCGGAAATTTCTGGCATGTGAAGCCGCATTACAGAAGGTAATCGTACATATCGTAGCCCGGCATTCTTTGTCCTCATGACAAGTCTCGCCATGGATTTAAATGTCCTGTTCGGCGCACCCCTCCTCGGGCTTGCTTTGCCTCGGTCATTCTCTTGCCGAGACTCTCATGGCTCTCAGCTCTGGCACCGTCATTCAACTCGTCAATCAGCTTTATCGTTCTCGGCTACTTCCCGAGACCAACATTGTGCGATCCATCTCCATATCTAATTCATCTCGTCTTTCTCACCTATATTTAATAGATGTTGTATTAAATACTATTCGGCTCTGTCCCAGATTAGTCGTGATACTTTGCTTATACCTCTATTGCGCAACTTGATACGTACCTACGTGATAACACCAAGCTTGCCCCTACGAGTATGGTGGGACTTGTCTGTCTTACTTGGACATCAATGTCACGAAATTCGCAGGATCACAAACATTCACAGATACTTCGACGACACGGACTCATTGAAGTACGTTAATCGTGCATCATAACATTCTTGTCCTATGGATATTAATAGCTACAACAACATCTTTCTTTTGCTGAGCGCTTCCAAGTCTGCAATAACATTACCCTATGAACTAAGCAAACCAGCCAGCGTTTTCTCCTCGTTCTGCTCAATAGCTTTCATCAGTGTGTCGTAGGGTGTCAAAGCACCAAGTGCTCTGCGCATGTGCGCATTGATGATTTGCAGTCCGTAGATATAGCTGGCGTTGACCCATGCAAATCTAAGTTGGTCAGTAATCTCTTTTTTCTCGCAAAGAATACAAAACTGCAACATACCCTTCCTTGTTGACGCCTCTGAAACCGAGACCTTGGTTTCCATACTCTGCATCTACTCGGTGAGGATCGGCTGGCCGTGTCACGTCATACTTCTCAACTACGACACCGTGGAAATCAACAAAGGCCTTGGTGACCATGAAAAGCCACTTGTAGGCAATTCGCTCTGCCTCTTCCGTGAAGCTGTAGCGAATTAAGCCGGTCCATGCCAGCATTTGCTGTGGAGGCCAGCCATATGGGTAATCCCACTGTCTGTTAGGTCGATCCAGGCCGACAGCTCCACGCGATTCTTCTGTTCCTGAAACCAGACCACCGTACGCCTCGAATTTGGGGAGAGCCTTGCGGACCATCTCAGCCGCTTGCTTCGGCGTGGCAATGCCTGCCCAGAGAGCCCAGAGAGTTGTGCAGCTCTCGTATGTACATCGTTCACGCTTCACCGTGTCATAATCAAAGAACATGCCCTCCTTCTCATCCCACATCAGCTTGTCCACGGTAAGCTTACGTCGTTTGGCTCGCCTGTCCCAAGCAGCTGACGAAAGAACCTCGCCAGGCTGGTAAGGTGTACCGGCGCAAAATTCCTCAGGCATGGTCAACTTATCGTTAAAGACGCTGCGGATAGTTCGGGCAATATCAGTCTCGTATTTGAACAGGAGACTGTTGAGATCAATGGTGGCTAGATTGGCACAGACACCCTCCAAGCGGTATGAGGTGTCGTGACCTGACTCACGCACAGCACGGTCGTGCATGAAGTACTCGTCGAGTTCAGGCTCTTCAATTTCGCCATGGTTATACTTTCGCACAAAATCTTCAAAGGTTGTGTTATGCTTCTTGATGTAAGGATCAAGGATGTGTACGAAATGGGTGGCCTCTGTCTCAGGGGGCACACCACGACCTTCTGGTCGATATCTCGACAGACCTGTGGTAGGGTCCAATCGAGGCTCCGAAACCCAAACACTGTGGTACTCCTTGATGGCGGCTAGGATAGATCGTCGAAGGAACTCCTTGGCATCGGGTTCGTGCTTGATCTTTTCATAGACACGAAGAGCCATGTCGGTCAAGAACGGAGGCTGTGATCGACAGAGATAGTAAGATCGGGTTGCGTTCAGGATCTTGCCATAGTGTTCGATGCAGAAACAGAAGTTAATGACCATTGACTTGGCCAGATCGACCCGGTCATTGATTAGAAGGCCCAGGGAAGCCATGTAGCTGTCCCAACCGTAAAGCTCGTTGAAACGACCGCCAGGGACCACAAAGGGCATACCCTTGAGCGTCCATCCCGAAGGGTGCTCTGGCTCTGGGACTTCTTGCACATCCACAGCCAAAAGACCAGGTGCATCATTCATGTCACGAACCAGGTCAGTGGTGATTTCCTCGGGCAGCATCTGAACGTCCAGTCGCATCTCAGGTCTCTCTTCGGCCACTCTCTTGTAAAACTCGTATTGTCTAGGGCATCGATAAGGTATGTAGATGCGTGGGCGTGGGTCGGCTGTCCAGTCTTTAGGATCTCTAGCCGCAATGTCGACAGTCGACGCATCAATGCGTCTTGTCAGGTTTTCCCAGAAATGATCACGAATCATACGAGACAATCGATCGACTGGGTTCTCGTTGAGACGGCCTTCATCCAGAACAATCTGTTTTCGTCCGTACTCTTTGGCCAGAGTCAACTCCTGCAAGAGGTTGGACAGCATATAAGTTCCTCGCACATCGAAACGGTTGTGACCAGCTGAAGCTGCGGTACGCAGAGAAATGACTTTGGGTCCATTGTCCTCGATCGTAATCTGCATGTTTCCATTGGGATCTTCTTGGAGTGAAAGGCTTTCCAACGTCGAATCAACTTGGATCAGAAAGCGGCGGTTCTGTTGCGAATTCTCGTCTGATAGGACCAAGGTGTTAGCCTAGCGAACAAATGTCTCAGCAACACTAGGAGAACCTACCATGGCTGCCACGTCGGAAGGGCTCTCGAAGGTTGACTCGCTCAAAACGGGACATCAAACTGTTCTGTTTTCAATGTCAATTTAGGCGACGAAATAACCACGCCGGGAACACCAACCTGCGAGTAAGTTCGGGTGCGAGGACCAGCACGGTTCTGGTGACGTTCTGCCGTATAGTAGCTTTTGGCGTCATCGAAGACGCCCAGATCGTCAGAGCCGCGAGAGCGATGACCAGAGGGCGCGGCCATGGTGACAGAGTTGAATTGTCAGACCTGGAGACGAAGCGGGGTTACAACGATGTAGATAGAGTATAAGGAGAGAGGCTCGGTTCGATCTGCGACGCTGATCAACTACGTTGACTACTAGTAGTGATAGTAGGGAGTAGGTAAGGATAGATGAAGAAATAGGAACTGGATAGGGCACGGACAAGGAACTGGACCGGTCTCAAGAAAGAAGAATAGGCAAAAGTAAAGTATGTGTAAGGATGAGGGCGAGCAGGTAGGTTAGGTTAGTAGGTAGATAGATTAGTAGGTATGACGGCAGATTATTATGGGGTGCCCGTTTCAAGAGAGGGAGGAGACAAGAACAAGGTAGAAGTGGAGAGGAGCGAGATAGAAAAGTGGCGGATAGAAAGCTTGGGTGAAGGAATGGAGCTTGTGGTTCTGGGTGACGACAGTGACAACTAAAGAAGTGGTCCTCTTACCCGGGTAGCAGGTAGCTTTCTGCTAAAATAAAAAAAAGTTATTGTTTTCTGGGCGATAAATCGAAAAGAAAATATTCACTCCAGCCTCGCTCGTCTGAGACAAAAAAACGGTGTTGTAATTCTAGTATATAGGAATTGAACAAATAGAGCGGTGAGGAGGACGTGGGGGTTACACACCTCGGACGATTGAAATGCGAGATCAAATGCAGGATTACTCGGTGAAGAAGCACAAAAACATTGCTGTACCTGACCTGAATAAAACTGAGACGGCGTGAGCTGCAGGCCATGAAGCTGGTAGGTAGGTCGGGGCTGTCTGTTCAGGAATCCATAGATGGACAGGTGCCCCTCACCCCTCCTCGTAGCTCCTTGTCCACTGTGACGATATCTCGCCGCAAGGGGTGCTCCACTTCCAGGGGATCTGCCCCACGCGTTGCCGTAGGTCAACTTACACAAGCTGACAACCTAGGAGGTAGGTAGGTATCTACTAACTTGCCTGCTTGCCTACTACCCTAGGTTCTTGTATGTATCTTGCTGAACTCGGGCCATTAGGTCACATTCGTGTAGATGGTACCTAGTAAGCGTGAAAGAGCATCATTGTCAAGTAATCTGACACTTGTCTTGTCTGTATCCGGCTCGTAAGAACCTCGTTCATCCCTCTCAAACATGTATAGATTTAGTAGTCTAATTCGTAGGTAACTTCTAGATTGATCCTCCATCGAAAACCCCACCTCCCTATAAGCCTTCCTCTCATTTCACCATGGCTCAAGCTTCCGGTCAATAGGTACACCATGTTACTAGTTCAAGCATTGCTCTTCTTTCAATATGCTTCATATCAACTACGGACCGTAAGCGAGAAGATCTTGGTGTTAGAATGAATACGTCTATCGTGGTGGAAATGGGATAAATCAATTCGGTATGTCTTGTTTCCTTTAGCTGCCGGTCAATAAAAAAGTTAACCTCCACCTGAACTGCAGAGTATAACAATAAATAACCTCAAGGTCCAGTCTAGTAGCTTAAGGTGACTTGCTGATTTCGTCGCTCATACTTCCACCTGCTACCATTTGTAACACCCTTTTCTTCTCTTTTAAATATGATAGCCGTAACTTTATCCATATCTAACCATCTCAAGCCAATATACTCAGTCATATGACCTTCCATCTGCGCATATACCGATCTCATGATCGTTTGCGAATCTAAAATCGTGAGCTACTGCCTTCATCGGACCGCAGTTCTGCCCGTGGATGAACTGTCCTAGAAGACGATAGCCCTTAAAGATGATTCATATCCCACCACAACACGAAAACACGTCTCATAACGTACGCTCGCACATATCGGTTGCTCCGGGATTGTCATGACAACTTCATTTGTCACATGGAACAGGCGCCAGGTTTAGCATACCTGGCCACACAAACCACCAAGACAGCAGCGTCGTTCTCCGTAATAAAATAGAATGAGACTTGGTTCAATTCACAACAATTTCTAAATGCTACGTCGTGAATCAATATATCGACTGACGCTGTTGCTCTTGCGCTCAGCCTTCTCTTGGGTATTTGTCCTCTCCCGTATCATATCCAAATTCATCCCTTGACGCCATCCCAATGCATAACTCAAGTCCAGTTCATCATTTCGAGACAATACCGCAGCAACGATGACTACTCGTCACTCTCGGCTTGACTTCGACGTGCCGTCATTCTCCTTCGTCTCCTTTCCACAACTTCAGGGTCCCAAGTGCCCGCAAAAATATCCTCACATTCATCATCATCGTCAGAATCAAACTCAACCTCCTTATCACCACCCTTCTTAGATGTCGTGGAAGGCTCCTCTTCATGTTCATAGATGGCGTCTTCCCAGCTGCGATATGTGACGACCCGCTCCATTTCCAGGATAAATTTGCCGACTTTGTACTTCTGGCCTTGCTCCTTGGCATCCACGTATTTCCAACCAAGTTTGCTCGAGCATGCCCCACAGTTGATATCTGCAACAACATGCCAACCTGTTACAAGTTGTCGGTTCTCACTCTTGCCAATCCGTATGTTACTCAGTGTCTGAGGGGCAGGGAGAGCGGGTGGTGCGACAAGAAACGCCCGACCGTATCGGCCGGTGAAGCCCTTGGAGATGACTTGGGAGGCAAAAGCGATGTCTGCGGAGCATGTTGAGCAACGTAACGTGTTTGGCGAGGTTCGAAATAATCGGCTTCGCCCGGCCTTGGCTAGAAGACCATCGTTTGGGGGCGAGCTCGCTGGCGTTGTCACCGCTGACGATGCGGCAGATTCTGTCGAGCTCGAGGAGGTCGAGTGACGACGGGAGAAAGGAAGCTTGATGCTGGGCAGCAAGAAATTAGGGAAAACAGGCTTTGTGACCGAGATCCCACTCTCGCCAACCATCTCCGCGGTCGTAATATTGGCGATCCAGTAAAATTCTCAAGTTTGTCGTTTTTTGAAAGAATTAGAATCGCTCTCCTAACAGGGCGTTTTAGAACTTTCTATTTGGAAAGGCTAGGGTCCGATAAGGCGTGGGAGGGGCGATTTACTGAACCTAAGCTCTAGAAACTCCACAAGTGTGTGACGTACAGTACAGGCCTTGTAGATGAAAGCTGGTGCTATTTGAATCTGTTTTCAGTCTAAGGTAGCTCAGGACTGGGTGTTGGGATTGGAATTGAAGACGGCTGTAGTCAGTGAAAGAGTGATCTTCCATTTCTATACAACATCTGGGGTACAGAGAAATTAATACCAATAGATCTGATCATTTGGTCATTCTGACCGACTCAGCCGGCCAGCGATCACCGGACTCACGACCAGTGATGGGAGAGGAACCTCCACAGATACTAGGGAGGGGCAAAAACAACCCCCAGGTCGGGCTCCCCCTGCTCTCCTATCAGGTATCAACGGCGGCAGCTGGCGCGGGGGAACGACAGTGGCAGAGTGGACAGCCCTCGGGGGGGTCAGAAAACATGAGACCCGCCTCCACCAAAAGTCGCTGTTAAACCACTGATTCACGTCTCATGTTTTCTGACCCCCCCTAGACAGCCTATGACAAGAGAAGGGTGAAAAAGAGGGGTCCAACCACCTTGATGGAGTCTGTGGGCAGCTGAGATAGCCTCTAGGTACGTACCTAGGTATCTTATCGGACATGCAGTCTTGAAATCGAGTTAACTACCTACCTAGGTATGTAGTAGTACCTAAGCAGGCTCAGCCATGCTGACCAATCAAAAGAAGCGAAATTGCTGGACAATCCAAATGCCCATACTCCGTACTCCGTACGGAGTACTCTGCACGATATAAAGCAATTAATTCATGGATAACTGACATATACGAATGGTCTTATTCTTGTTTCGGGGGGAGGGGGGTATCCGTAGTCCCAATTCGTATTCGTCATATGGTATATTAAACTGGTATTATTTCCTAATAGCATCTAAGATTGAGGCTCCTCGGCAACATAGTGCAAGTAGGCTCCCAGCAATTTGATACCCTCGATGTAGTTGCGCTTATCGAGCTTCTCATTAATGGAATGAGCACCATCTGTAGAGCTGCCCATGGGTAGCAAGAGCACGTTCTTGCCTGTGGCCTCCTCGAAAGTCAGGGTGACAGGGATACTAGCAGTTGTGTTAGTGGTGGTAACAGGAAGCGCAGCTTGTTTCACTTACCTTCCGCCCTCACGAGTGTAATCGGGCTCAACGCCCCATACACGCTCGACAGCCTTGGCGGCGGCTGAGAAGTTCCAGTGCTTTGGCGAAGCAACCCACCACTTACCGGTATGCTGAGCATAAACCTTGAGAGTGTTCTTGCTGCCAAGCTTGGCAAATTGGTCCTCGACGTACTTGTACACAGCTTCGTTGGTCTTATCAATGTCCATGTCGGGAACAGTTCGGATAGAAAACTTTCCAATCACCTTAGCGGGAATGACTGTCTTGGCTCCAGGAGCAGAGAAGGCACCCTCCACACCATGGATGGACAGTGAAGGGTATCGCCAGCGACCCATAAGAGTCCGCTTCTTATCATCAAAGATGGTTGTCTTGCTGCCCAAAGACTCATGGATGTTGTCCATGGTGAAAGAAATACCATCGTAAAGACCCTCCTCATCAGCTGTGATTGGAGCAACCTGTTCCTTGATACCAGGTATCTGAATCTCGCCGCCAGTGTTGACCAGCGATCCGAGGACCCTGACGAGATCAGTCATGGGCTCCTGGGCGGTGCCACCGAAGACACCACTGTGGAGGTCAGCACCGGGACCGGAAATCTCAACTGAATAGTAGTTACAACCACGAAGACCGTAGGTCAAGCAAGGCTTCTCGGTACCAAGCCAGTAGTTGTCCGAGATGCAAACGGCCTCAGCATCGGCAAAGTACTTCTTGGCTTCCTCCTTGATCAAGTCATCGAGGCCTTCAGAACCATATTCCTCCATACCCTCGAAGCACATGAGCAGGTTAACGGGGAAATCGACACCAGCCTTCTGGTGAGCCTCAATAGCATTCAACCAGCCCAAGACTGGACCCTTGTCGTCTGTAGATCCACGTCCAAACATACGACCCTTGTCGTCAACGGTAAGGTCAAAGGGCTCGGTGGCCCAACCGTCGCTCTTCTCAGCAGGCTGAACATCGTAATGGCCATAGACGAGGATAGTGCGCTTGTTCTTATCGTTACCATATCGTGCAAGGACGACAGGAGGAAGGTCGAGGTACTCCTTATGGGGCTGCTTTCCGAGAGGTCGAAGCTCTACTGAAGCTCCAAGAGCCTTGAGCTCGTCACCGAGCCACTCTCCCATGCGGACGACATCAGGTCGGCGGGCATCCTCGGCAGAAATGGAGGGAATGGCGACGGCTTTACGTAGACGCTCAATGAAGTGATCGGCGGAGCTGTCGACTTGCTTGAAGAAACCGTCGAGCTGGGGAGCCATTTTCTTTGCTTGGTGGGCACGAATAGAGTCTGTGAGATATGTGCGAGAAGTGAGGTTGGGTTTTCGAGAAAAACTCTGTGAGATGGGTACTCGTAATGATAAAAAGGGCCTTTTGGGGAGCGCAGTTACCACTTGAGCACAACAGACAGCTGCCCTATTGAGGCAGAAGGTGCGGGGCATTACACCAGGCTTGATCTCGGACCTGCTCTATCGGGCGGGCAGTGATATAACGGCTCCGTTCTACCTATGGCGGGGCAGTCTTGAGAGTGATACATGTACAGTGTATAGAATTCCGGCAGAGGATCCGGTTACTTGCGGTAACCGATGGCAGACTACTCTGCCCGCCCGTGTAATGGTACAGCAATGATTGGTTACCTGGAACAAGGACTCTAGTTCGAACTCATTGCGTACAGCAGAAATACGTTCTTGGTAACTGAACATTCACATGCCCCTAGGTAGGTCCGGGCACACTTTGAGTGGGGTGCTGAGTCATTCGGACTAACTTATATGCGTTGAACCAGCGATTTCCTGATTAGTCACCCTTGAGTGCAGGTCGGGCCGCCTCCCTCTCCTCTGCATCGCCCTGATGTTGGAAGACTCTTTCTCCCCACTCTCTCCTCTGTAACCATCCAACATTGTCGACATTCTCCCTCACCATCAATAACTCGACTTCTGGCATCAAAGCCATCGCTAGGCCGCGCCCTATTTTCCTTTTCGTCGTTTTTCTTCGGCGCCTGCAAGCCCGTAACGCGCGTGAACGACGACCTCCGATTTACTTGATCTCATCACTCTCACGCGACCCCCGACCAACCGTCGTCTCGCCCGTCGCTCAAGATTGTTCCGAATAACGTGTCGCTGGTGTGCTCTTGTCGGGGCATAAACGCTTGGACGTCTGGCTAACATAAAAGGTTACTGGTTCAGTGGTTTAACGAGCGTGGTGTCTGGAAAGTGAGGTGGAGCTTGAGGGTTGTTTCTCTTCTGGCTTGTTTTTGCCAGCTGTACTCCTTATTCATTGCACCCATTTCTTTTTTGACCCTATTGCCACTATTGTTCCCTCAAAGTACAATCAAAATTGATTATTTCCATTCACCTTGACAGTTGAAAGAGGCACGGCAGTGCAAGAAAGGAGACGAACAAAGAAAACAAACGCTGCCTTGTTTTGCAAACGCAAGAACAATCAATCAATACTTACATAGTGCTTTGTGCGACCCAACCGACTTAACCTTTGGACTTTTGCCGGCTTACGATATTTGAACCTCAACAAACTCTGTTGTTTTTTGTGCTGTGCTTTTCCCGTTCCTGTAGGAAACATCTTAGCACATCTCGACCAAAATGACGTCCTCCGTCTTTTTCAAGTTCAAATCCCAAAGGGAACCTACTAGAGTCGAGTTTGATGGTACCGGTATCTCAGTCTTCGAACTGAAGCGTGAGATCATTACCAAAAGTGGCCTTGGAGATGGTACCGATTTTGATCTGCATATCTACACCGACGACAATAGCGAAGGTGAGTTGACACAACGAATTTTGAACGAGAAATACTAACGTGCCCTGAGAATATGACGACGATACAACTATCATTCCTAGGTCAACGACTGTCATCGCCAGACGCCAACCTGCACTTAAGCCTGGCGCCGGGCGTGCCGCCCGCTATGTATCTGGTAAAATGCCCGTGACAGCCAAGAATGCCGGTCGTAAAGAGCAAGCGGCCAAAGCATCGGTCTCCAAACCGAGTTCCGATGCAATTAGCCAGATGAACAATGCTATGACCGAGGAAGAGAAAATGGCGGCTATGTTTGCAGCTCAAACGGAGCAGTGGTCTGCCCAGCAGGAGGAGATGTCTCAGTAAGCTTCAACAATGCCCGAGTTGCCTCATTCATAACTAACGCTACAACAGTCAAACACCGGTCTTTAAAGCCGGTGCGAAAAGACCTGCCAATGTTCCTGATCATGACCCTCCCAACGGATACATCTGTTACCGATGTGGCAACAAGGGCCACTGGATTCAATTATGCCCGACCAACGACGATCCTGAGTTCGATAATCGTCCACGTGTCAAGCGAACAACGGGTATTCCTCGTTCGTTCTTACAGAAGGTCGACAAGTCCGTTGTCCTCGCACAAACTGATGGCGACGAAACTAAGCGCCCTTCGGGTATCATGGTCAACGCTGAAGGAGATTTCGTTATTGCTGAGCCTGACAAGGCATCGTGGGAACAGTTCCAGGCCAAGGCCAAGTCTTCAGCCACAACCAATGCACCGGCTGAGGACAAGGAAATTCGGGAACAGGGCTTAGAATGTTCGATCGACAAGAAGATGTTCATAGAGCCAATGAAGACTCCTTGCTGCCAGAAGACCTTTTGTAATGATTGCATAACCAATGCTCTCATCGAAAGCGACTTCGTCTGCCCTGCATGCCAGTCAGAAGGTGTATTGATTGATGACCTTCAACCTGATGAGGAGACCTCGAAGAAGATCCAAGAGTACTTGAAGGAGAAGGAAACAATCAAAAGCCCTCCCCCCCAGTCGCCTAATACCTCGGAAGGTGTCAAGGTAGATGGTGAAAGCCAGGATAAGCCTCAGAGCGGGGATATTGCCAGCACGGAGCAGAAGGCTGAAAATGAATCTAATGATAAAACCGCGGACTTAACCAAGGAAAAGTCAAACTCGCCAGTATCTCAATCGTCAACTATCAAGACCCCTCCCACAGGTCCCAAAGGCCTTGTATCTGTCCCGCATGATGCGAACAAACAAGTAGACGGCGCCAAGACATCAGATGCTAACTCAAAGAAGCGACCAGCAGACGATATTCTAGACAATCCTCGAATTCCTAAGGGTCCCAAAGCTATGCAAAATCAGCAAAATCAGCACAACATGATGAATGGCATGGGCATGAACGGTATGGGCATGAACATGGGCATGAACAATATGATGTTCAACGGAATGCCTATGATGCCCAACATGATGGGAATGCCCAACATGGGTAACATGAACATGGGAATGCCCAACATGAACATGATGGGAATGCCTGGCATGATGGGTATGCCCGGATTCCCTGGGATGAACGGTGGGTTCGGCGGGATGAACGGCTGGGATATGGGGATGAACAGTATGAACGGCAACATGGGCAACATGAACGGCGGCATGAATGGCTTCCAGAACGGCAACTTTGGACAAGGTGTCGGCCCTGATGAGGATGCATACTTCCGTAAGCCAGTCAACCCCCACCGACACCAGAACAAGCAGCGAAGAGTACGACCCAGCGACTATCGAGAGCTCTAGGCTATGGCTTGACCGACATGCATGACTCGACATTATTTCCGCTAGCGATTGTTTTGGTCTATTTTTATTATCATTTCGGCTGCCGTGGGTAACCTACACTACACATATACATAGATACCTGGGTGTCCTATAACGGTGTGCAGGGCTGGCATGGCTTTGGATCGGGATGTAGGGCCAGGATTTGCTTCTTTAATCAGCATTGCTTACCGGCAGATTGGACGGACTGGCGTTGGGGGGAATAAGGGTTTTTTGGGGGTTTTCTTTTTCTTTCATGACAGGTTTTCATGGCTACGTATGGCTGGGGTTTAGGAGACGATGCATTACAGCTCCACCAGACTTTGAATCAGTCAAAGTCAAACAATAAACAATAAACAAGTAAAGTATTTTCTGACAGCAACTGGGTATATCTGTTCGTAACTTGCAAGGTCCATGTCAAAGGCTATATTTCTTGGACCTTCAATTAAAGCTGTAGCAACTCCTTTACGCCACTAGGCTTCTATATGCACTACGTGACCTTTTGTTCTTTCCCATCATCTTGTTCCCAACTTGTTTCTACTTCTGCCTTTTAGCATAGGCTAATCCGCATAATACTCCGCTTGCTTACTCGGGAGGAACATAAGGCGTGACAAGCATTTCACTGAACTTCTCAAGCTTCTCCTTTCCTCGGACCTCTTCAACAAGCAGAGGCATCTTGACGACGTTGAAATCCTCAGCGTAAAGCTCCTCATACTGGTCGAGATATTTGCGCTGCATCTTGCGACGAGCATTGCATTGGTCGCACTCGCTGGCCTTTTTGGGGAAGAGCAGCTGGTTAACGACAATGGAGTGAGTATCAATCCCATATCCGGCAAGCTCCTGGATCATGCGCTCGGTCTCGTAGAGACTGAGGAACTCTGCGATACAGACACAAACAAAGGTGGTGAGCTCAGCATCCTGGAACTGGGTATTTACCTCGCCGATGGTCTCGCGCAGAGACTCGAGCTTGGCAATCATGTCGTTAAGGTTCTGGCCATTGGGAAGCTGGCCACCGGAACCAAGGAAACCGTTCAACAGAGGGCCGTATTGAGATGACAGCTGTGAAACCTTGGCGAGAGCCTTTTCGAGAACGGTGGGGAATTGAAGGAAGCGTAGGGTATGGCCTGTAGGCGCGGTGTCGAAGACAATGGTTTCGTAAGAAAGAGACTTGACTTGTTTGAGAACTTCGGCAAATGACATAGCTTCGTCGATACCGGGTATCTGGTGAAAATAAGTATATGCGGCGTTGAAAGGAACTCGAATCGACGTACCGCAAAAGCGAGGTCCTGCATCATGCCTCCTAGAGGGCCACCAGCAGCAGCATTAACGTCATCGGCCTCGCCCTGGCCAGCCAGCATGTCCTGTATACTGCCGTTGGGGTCAATTTCCATGGCGCTCAGGTTATCGAACCCGTTGACGAGGCGGGCCTCCTTGCCAAACTTCTGGGAAAAGGCATCTGATAGGTTGTGGGCAGGATCCGTCGAGATGAGAAGCACAGATCGGCGGACCTTTGCGAGCTGAATGGCGAGGGAGCATGAAGTGGTGGTTTTTCCGACACCACCCTTTCCACCGACAAAGATCCAGCGGAGGCTACGCTGGTCGAGGAGTGACTGGAGAGAGGGCTCGAGGGCGTCCTCGGTCGAGATGAGGGCGGTGGACATTTTCGCGGTGGAGGACGAAGGGTAACGATGAGGTTCCGATGGTTTCTAATTTTCTGGTTAGGTAAATGGAAGACGAGTGACATGGGCCTGTTCAATTACTATACCTAGGTTAGGGAGCTTGTCTGGGATAGAATCAGGATTTGGGTAACTTCTAGAAGCTCTAAGATGGTGGGTGACTTCGTTGGAGGGGTAAAGAATGACATAATAGAGTCTACAGCTTCCAGCTACAAGTGGTGGAGTCATGACTATATTATTCTATCATAATGCTGCCACATGATTCCTGCTTACTACGTAGCCACATGCGCAACCACCTATCCGCACATGGCCGATTCAAAGACAGCTCGATTGTTACGACATTAATTCTGGACTCTTTTCATAAATGTAGAGCTGAGCATTCAACCTTATTATGATATCAGGTAGTCCTTGTTCAGTGAGCTCAGTTTTTGTAGGGTCGGCTCCGTCCATGAGATAGCATCCTTCAAGTACCGGCGAACGGCGTCAAGCGTCCGGAGCTGCGCGTAGATAGGGATGCATATAGCTTCCTGTTATTCTCAATATCGGTTTATCTAGTAGTCAAAATAACAACTACCGCTTATCTTGAGAGCTAACTCTTTCCCCGAGCATTGTCTCATGATTGGGCCTTCTTATTACCTGACAGGAACAGCGACCCATAAGCCAAAAACTCACTGGTTATCTGCTGTAAGCAGGGTACTAGGGTAGGCCGTGCGCCGCAGACGCTCTCTCACTGCCTCACTTCACCTCACTTCACCTCACTTCACCTCAGACCCCTCTCTTCCTGGTAATTCTTCTTCTTCTTCTTCTTCGCCTTTCTTTACTCGCCGGTAGCCAGACAGAAGCTGAGACAGAAATACATCAAGATCTTTGGTTGATTCAGCTTATCTCAATATCCGCTCTCGCCCACATCGGGCTCATGAATCGAGGTTCAACTTACAGGCAAAACCTCCCTCACATTTGACGTCAACGTCGCCGAATACAGGACTGCCACACGTATACCATCGCCAAAACCAGCCACTTCACACACCAAATACCGCCTCCGCAATGGCTTCACCTACCAAAGACCCCATCACATGCCATGTCCTTGACACTCAGGCCGGTCGACCTGCACGCGGCATCCGCGTCCGCCTCGAAGGCCCCATCCCCCCGACTGCCAATCCACACTCGGCTGCCCAGCCTCGGGCCAACACCTTTGAATCCATCACGGATGAGGACGGTCGAGTTACTTCATGGTTGCCCTACCTCTCGGAGGATTCTGCTGGCGAGCCTCCTCTCCAAACTCTTGTTGAAATCCTCGAGGACCGCAGAGGACGGGGCTCATCACGTTGGACGTTGCGCTTTGATACTGGAGCTTACTTTGGCGAGGAGAACACGTTCTTCCCAGAGGTCACGGTTACCTTCCGTATGGAAGAGAGACAGACGTATCATGTACCTCTCCTCCTGAGCCCCTACAGCTACACTAGCTACCGTGGAAGCTAGACGGGGAGCACTATTCTCTATCTAGTAGACGTGGATGAAGTAGACGTGGATGAAATGGGCCAGAATGATGATCTCGATATTTTTGTACCGAAATAAACACCTGTGAGCCTAGCGTAGCGACACGTTGAAGACAGTACATATGAGCTGTTTGCACGATAAGAGCACAAGAGACAATGACCATAATAAGAATACCGATGAAAGGTACTAAAGACTATTAATTTTTAACGAATGTCTATGTCGGTTACCTGAAGGTGAACCGACTACTGCATGTGGGTGACATTGCTGTCTCTGCCCTGCCAGAGGGACTGTAGTACATATTTGAGCTTTGGCCTGTGTTGCAGACAAAACTCCGTCCCGCTCCCCAAATCCGATCCCGAATTCAAAATAAACGCCACGCTATCCAAGCACACAAATGGAAAGGGAGAAAGAGAGTGGTTCTTTTGATGGAAATGCATTTTGCGAATGCGGTCATTGTAAGTCATAATATTCGGCCGTGTACGTCGTTGCAGCAATCATGGTCATGTCGAAGCCAGGTGTATACCACACCGTTGCGAGGCCAGACTTTTAGCTAAAGCACCCCTAGTTTCTTCGCCATTTGCTCAAGAATCCTTTCTTAGAACGATGTGACGGGACGTCAGGCGAAGTCGGTGGCGTGTCTTCATCTTCCCTCCTCGTATTTCTTGATGCGACACTATCGGTTTCGTCCCTGGAGATTCGAATGCTGGGAGTAGTTGGGCGAACACTAACAAGTGATGGGTTGGTGTTGGTGCTTGTTCTGAGACTATCGTGGTCGCCGACTTCAGATTGTACCAGAGAGTAGGCGCTGTAGAGGGCCTCTGAGGCGGGAGTGATACGTCCATGGTTCAGAGTCCGTCGTTTCTTTCTGAGAAAAGATCGTCGGGTTCGCATAAGAGCCCAATCAGGGTCAATATCCTCTTGGGTTAGGCATGCGTTTGGTGAAAGATCCGCTTCAGGATGCGGGAGAGTTGTGTTGCGAACTTGAACAAGTTAACATATAATTCAGAATATTTGTTTGGGACGGGATGCTGACGGTTGTTAAGTGGCTCGGGGAACCCTGTGTCTCTGGGTTCTCTTCGAGGGTTAATGGAGCCAGAACTGGTGATAGAACTCGACATTGTTTAGGTGTGGTGAGCAGATCCCAAGTGTGGAATCATGCAACAGTCGATCGAGAATGGAATATTTGAAAGATGGTAAGAGAGTTTGAGAATGAGCAAAGTTTCGAGGCTTCGCCGAGTCTTGAACTACATCGACTCTCGCTCAGAGGTTGATTGCCAAATGGGGTAAGTTGTGAGCTTGTAAGCGCGATACCGTTTTCGTCTCTCGCAAGAGCAAAGCCTCAGCGGTTGCACGCAATCTCTCTCTGATACGAAAGAGAGTGCGATATGAGTAGCAGACGGCTTTTGTATGAGTCCAAGGCGAGTATTCTTTAAAAAAGGTAAAAAGGAAAAGGGGATTCCACTTTCGCTTCAGCGAGTAGAGAGATCGGAAGATTTCTGGTCAAATTAAACCAGAACTTTGGATGGGCGATTAGCAATGGGGGTGAAGGGGGGTTCGACAGGGTTATAATACTGTCCGTGGTAGCAGTAGAATGATGAGCAGCATGCATGTGTATGTGCATTAGCAGTTTTGTTTTTCTTGGTCTCTGCTTGGCTTATCCGTATGGAGGTTCTGGTTAATCGGATCTTCGGCGCCTCTAATGTCAAGTTGAATACTGTGGCTTGGCTCTCGCTATTCGGCACCTGGCCAAGAGCTACTCAAGACAGTACAACAGCCAAGAGACCGCTACACTACTCCGTACTGCAGATGGCAACCTAAGTGACCTCCAGTGTGCCGCCCCAGAGAAAGTGAACCTAAGACTGCCCGAACAAGGGTTAGGTGCGTCAAAGGCCTCAAGGCCAAGTAAGTGCGTAATTGACAGGGGGTTAGTTGGAGTGGTTCCAGAGCAAGTCCAAAAACCAGTGAATATGTGTCTCTGAACTGAAGTGGACAAAAGACAAGACAAGGCAAGATTGACTTGCCTTTTGTTTTTATTGTGGTACTCGTCTGATCTGTGATGAATCATATTCCATTAGTGCTTGTTATCCAGAAGATAGAAAGGAAATCAAACAGACAATGAAATCTTGATGGAGCTCAGGACACCTAGACACCTAGGTACCTACCACATAGGTACAAATAAATGTACATATGGATGGACCCTTCCTTCCTCATAGGCAGAGAGTTTTCCAAAGTGTCTGGGGTGCGCAAGTGCCCGGCTTTGAGGCTCGGCTCAGCTCAGCGCTTCTCCAGTGGAGTTATAGGTTCGTCAGCCGAGACCAGTTAGCGCCACGGCACCCTCTTGGCGACTGATTTGTTGAGGTAGAATGGTAGGTACCTAGGTACTAGGTACTAACCTAACAAGACGAGGTCTCTGATTTAGTAGTATCCGTACCCAGGTGGTGGAGGCTCAGTTGACTGTCAGATCGGATTCCAAAGTAATTGAGTGGCTGAAACGACACACAATAATAATATATAGTAATGTTTATATGTAGATCCTAGGTCAACTTTTTACTTTCAGTCCAAGTGCCGCTTTGTTCTGACGTGGGCTTGGCTGGACTTGTCTGTTTTATTTATAACTCAATGAACAACCATACCTCCTACTTATCACTGAGTTCCCTACTATTAATTACTAAACGACTAACATATGTACTGTACCTCACTTTTCGTCAGCGTCACAAGACGATGCAACAGCATCAACTCGATTTGTTCTAATGTCTCTAATCCTGCATTACCATTCATCAGGTCTGTGCCGAACAAGCGGCTCAGTTCATT
>JAATNT010000308.1:0-54284 GCA_020137375.1 Fusarium chaquense | reverse complement strand
GTATAGGATAGACAGTGTACAGTGGTGCTGTCTTGTATTTGGCATCAGATCAGACCCCGCAGACCAAGGACGTGAGATGAGAGGGGGGGGAAAGGGGAAAGGAACGGGGAGGGGGGGTGCATCATCCCACCAAATGGAAGCTTCAAGTCAACCATTAGGTTGATGCTGTCATGATACGATCGATATGAAGATGGGTATCAATATGACATGATTGTCACTGTTTATTGATCGCTGACGCTTCTGTCACGTTAATTATTTAATTCTCAATTAATTGCGCTTTATCAATTGCCTACCCTCAAGTTAAAGTCTCCCAAGCTCAAACTCGAACAGCATTTTAACCCCTCCAATGACAACATGCCTCCTCACCATGCTTCTCACCCAGAACACGGAGCTATAGCTGTGCAGTAGTTACCTAACTACACTAATCGACAGCCCCGCCTAGCAATGTTACCTATTGCCATGCTTGAGCTTCTTTCTGCTATCAAATTTTTACTTTTACTGACTGGTACGTAGATTATCTTTCTAATCATCAAGGTTGGCTGACTGAACTTTTCACAGCCTTTCGTCATGTCTCCATAATCAGTAACCCTGCGTCATCGTGTCCAAGCTCCGGTTGAGCCGGGCACTCGCCGCAGTTGTCCCGTATCACCTCCGGTCTCACCACCGAAGAGAAAAGAGGTCTATCAAAACCAAATTCGCTTTTGTTGTTGAGAGTGAGCTGTTAGCGAACTGAACTGCAATGCAATGCGATGCAAACTATGCTCTAACAATGGATAAATCCATTATCCATAATGATCCACCTGCAGTAGCTTATTAACTTAGTACTACTGTATTGACACACCATGGTGACTGATCCCCCCAATATCCATGTACTCGGTAATCTCTTCAACCCCCAAAGAAGCAATCAAGACTAAACCCTGACATGACATGAGTTTTACGGATACCCAGAAACTAAATGTATTTTTCCCCTTCAACCACGAGCCAAAAATGCCTCAGATCGCATCAGCTTTGTAACCCAGGGCGCAAACAACATACCTCCCCATAGTAGGTAATCACGGCAATCTCTATGGGAAACCTGTATAGCCAAGCCCTGGTAGTTGAGATCCATACTTTATAGCATGAGAACCTAACCAATTGAGCCTCACTCTAACCATCCTCTCGGGTGGTTAACATGGGTAACCATTGTATAAGTGCCCACATCAACACTCTTAACAACCGCAGAACCTTGGCACTTCAATGTAAATAACAAGTAATTGTCAATTTCTTTTCATTATACTCATTGATGCCATGGCAACCCTGACGAAAAATGACCAAACCTTTTCTACACCAGCCATCTAAGCACCATTACTCTGTTTAAAAGACACGCACAACATATCTGATAGCTGCTATATCTGCATCTACTCGTCGTCCTCTTCAGATTCGTCATCCTCAGCCTCCGCCTCGGCCTCGGGTTCAGACTCCTCCTTCTTTCCATTAACGGTTTCTGTAGCAGCACCACCCTCCTTCTCAAGCTTGAGCCACTCGTCCCACTCCGGGAAGAGCTCATCGTCCTCGCCAGGCACACCAATAAGCTTAGCTACTCGAGCCTTCTTATTCTTCTCCAGACCCTCCTTCCACTGATTTACTAGTGGCACAGTCAAGCTGGGCTGGTAAGTTTGGCTGAAGAGAACGGCTTCCGCGAGTCTGCCGGTGTTGGTAAGAATCTGTGTGCAAGCCTCAATGTTGCCAAGGAGCCATTGGCATGAAAAGGCAACGTTGTGAGCACCAGCCTCTTGTGCCTGAGCAGCCAAAGCAGACAGACCGTCTCGGTCGCCTGTTGATGAGTGCAGAAGCAACAGGGATCCGAGATCCTTGGCGTGGGTAAAGCACTCAGCAGCAAGGGCAACGTCCCAAGCTGATAGCGCGGCGTCACCAACAGTCTTCCACTTGTGATCAGCATCAGCCTCGCGAGCAAGGTCCAGAGCAATAGCAAGCTCATTCAATGATAGGGCAAGATCAAACTTGTGCTCAGGGTCTGTTGCAACCTCCAACGCAAGCTCCTTGTGACCCTGGCCTTCCAAGAATCGAGCGATCTTGTTAAGCTGGTCTTCGGGGATGGTTGGTAGCAGCTCGGCAGCTGTCTCCATATCCTCTCGGAGTACAAGAGTCTGGTACTCGAGGACGGGGAGAGAAAGACCGAAAGATGTAACGTTGACATCCTTGTCGGCGAGGTAAATTCTCGAGTCACGCTGGATGTAGCCCAGGATGTACTGGGCCTTATCAAAGTGAGAGATGGTGTAAGTTTGGTCACCAACGAGGTAGTTAAGTCGGTTGGTGCTGTTGGTGTAGATGAAACAGTCGCCAATCCATTCTCCAGTTCGTACACTGTCTGGTCAGCAGGTTTCAAATACAAATTCGAGGGGTAGACATACGATTCGCTAATATCAGTGATAACCTCAAAGGCAGCCTCGACACCATCTTCCTCGACTTGTCCAGACTGGACAGCCTCAACGTAGTTCTCGCGAGAGAATCGCAGCACGTAAAATGTGTCCTCACAAGCAATTGCAACCAGCTCTCCGCTGTCGGACCAGTAAACCTGCTTAGGCTCAACCTCGATTCTTCGAACAAGACCACCAGTGTTCCAGTCGAAGAAAGAGACACCGCCCTGGCCAGTAACTCCGAGGAGAACACCACCGTGGAGTCTCTCGGCCTGGAAACCGACATCAAGACCACCGCTCTTCTCGACAAAGTTCTTGAAGAGCTTGACGCTCATGGCTGACTCTCGGATGGCAAAATCGTTGCTGTTTTCCTTGGAAGCCCAGACAAAGTCGAGTGCTGAACCGAAAGCCTTGTTACGCCAGGCAAGGGCGGTATAGATGATGTATTCACCATCACCACAGACAGCGACAAATCGACCGTTAGGGGAGTGAATGAGCGTTTGAGGGTAAACTTCGCAGGTGCCGAGATCCTTGGTGGGGAGCGAGATAGGCTCGTTATCCTTAATAGAAGCATCTAAAATTGTTAGCATAGTTTGATAAATGGATGTCGGTACGCACCTCCTCCCTTGATAATAGAAGAGACAACCTCGTTGTGACGAGCCCAGATGAGCTTGCCAGATGCATCCATCGATACGGCTGGCTCCTCACGACCGAGCTTGACAACGACAGCACCATCATCGAAACCAACAGCAACGCCCTGCTTGCCCTTTTGATACGAGACACACCAGGCTCGCTCCAGACTGTAGTTGAGAGATTGCTCGAATCGGTAGGTGTTGGCATGCCATATCCTTATCGTGCCGTCCTCGGAACCGGAAATGATGACGGGCAATTCGGGGTGGTAACAAGCGAACGAGACGTTGTTAGTATGGCCTTCGAGGGTGGCGATCAGGGACTTTGTGGTGTAATCCCAAATCTTGACGGTTCGGTCGTCGGAAGTGGTGAGGAGGTAGGGCTTGTCGGAGTGAGGGTAGTAGTCGACGTGGTTGACACCCTTGGTCTCGTGGGCCTCGAGTGTGAAGTTGGGGGTGGAGGATCCAAGACTCCAGATCTTGACAGTTCGGTCGAGACAGGCTGACGCAAAAGTGTTTGTGTCCTTGGGGTTGATGGCCAATCCCATGACATAGTGGCCGTGGCCCTCGAAAACCTGCACGCACTTCCATCCCTTCTCCCAATCCCAAAGCTTAATGGTCATGTCATCGGAGGCAGTCAGCACAAAGGGCTGTGTGGGGTGAACAGCAATCGCTCGAATGTAGTCGGGGTGCGCCTCGAAAGAGGTGATCTTCTCGGAAGTGTTGTAGTTGTAAACTCGTAGTTGGAAATCATCTGAACCGCAGACAATCCAGTTTTTCCTGGCGATGAATCGACCGGCGCGGACAGGGACATCTGTGAGCTCAAAGGTCTTGACGATCTGTTGGGTTTCATGGGACCAGATGTAGACGTGGCCTATACTGTTAGCTGGGTACAAGGCCTCTGCGATCGAAGAACATACCGCTGTAGAGGGTTGTAAGAATCCATGGCTCGTGAGGATGAAAGTCAATGCCCTTGACTCGCTCACTGCGAGCATAGAGCTGGCGCTGTATTGCGAAACGTGTCAGCTCAGATCAGATCGCAAGGTTGAAGCTGTAAAGCTGTAGGCATTTGGTTGCTGAGCTCGAGACAACACGGTATGATCCTGCTGTCAACGAGGCGCACCCAGAGCTGCGTCCAAACTGACCTTGACGTCTAACTTCATCTTGTCTTATGTCGTCGCTGTCGCGTTGCGCAGAGTTGAAGTTGCAAGCTGTTCAGCAAGGGCGGTGATAGTGAGGTAGTGGGGTCAACGGCAAGAATCCCTGGAGGAGTCTACCATGCGGGACGACAGTGGTCGCAAAGAGAAGTAATACCTGAAAGGAACAAGAGTGAAAACAGAGCCAAATATTCAAACGCTAATCATCAATCGTGATTCGATTTTTGGATTGACAATGTAGCTTGAGCTCTTCAATTTTGAGCTCCCCAAAATGTGTCCTGCGGCTCTTGCCAGGCTGGCCATCCCATCCAATGCTATGTGTTTTTGGCCTGAAGTATCAGGCTTCTCTACCTCCTTATCCCTTCTTATCGCAGGGGTGCTCCAGAAAAGGGGTTATAGGGTAACTCAATAGTTGGGCAGGTAATAGACATAATAACGTCTCAATTGATGTCGTTTTTACGTGATTTACTATTGGTTATTTATTTTTTGTGTGTTGTGTCATTTGCTATACTTCGTTGCATGTCTATTGCTATTGACATGGTCGAGAGACGGTGGTCTATGCTGTCCGTATGTATTTGACACTTTGGTCCCAACTCATCGACGTGACATCTAAAACAAAAGTTTCGAGGTGGATCACTACCGATCTCGACAATTATCATGCACAATCAAGTAGACTACATAAATGTTCTATTCTCAGATACAGACTCCAATTCGGCAATTTATCCTGCAGTTCCTACTCAGCCAAACAGGTTATTCGACACGCGTCGTCTTTACATCATCAGGTGTGGCTGTACAAGTTGAACGATCTCATCTAATATATGTACAATACATACAGTGCACCCTCAATTGGGCTCTGGATTGGGCAAACTCTAGATCTTGAGGGCATGTCCTGCTACATGGACTAAAGTCCCATCTCATTTACCCCTTATGCTTATGAATATTTGACTGGATCCTCGCTTTAAGATCAACAAAGCTAGAGCCCGTGTAGTGGCTTTACCTCAACCTGACAGCCCGCACAGCCCAGACCAGACCAGCCATTCCCCACAGTCTGGAGCTCCTGTGTCGCAGACTGAGACACTGTGTTTATAGCACTCAAACAGCGCTGCACAAACTCTAGTCACAGTGCATATCCCCTGAAGCTATCTCAAAGGTCCACCGCCACGGACGGCTCCCCTTCTTTCCATCCCCCCCGTTCACGTCCACTAGGTGCCATATCTGGGCTCGGCTCGTCTCGTCTCGGGCTCTTGCTGCTTCGCCTCCTCATACCTGACCTGACTTGACTTTGCCTTGACAACAAAACTCTCCTCCCATCTTCCCTTCGATCTCACTCTTTTCCAGATCGTCGTCGCGCAATCTTCCTTTCGCCTTCATTTCGACCTGCAAACTTTCGACTCAAAGCGGCCGGACTACGCTCTCTCCACGTTTACATGCGGGGTTACAAATCATCCACTTGAATCCTCTTCCATACTCTTACCATCTGCCTTTTTGCTCGATCAGGAGTTTGTCAGCGAGCGCAGACTTCGTCTCTCTGCTCCCAAGTCATCGACTTTGTCGATAGCACCTTTTCTTGTTCTGCAAACACTTTATCAACAGCCGCAGCCATGTCTTGGAAGCTTACCAAGAGTATGTTTACATCCAGCATCTACCTGGCTGACCTCCAACGTCCAGTCGCAACAGCTAACGTCCATCAGAGTTAAAGGAAACCCATCTGGGTCAATCCTTGAGCCCATTTTCTCGATCACCGTCCACTTCAACCATCACCGACAAGGAGAAGGAGGCTCAAGCCAGTGGTGCCGTCACACCCACGACCGAAAGTGCTATAGGTGAGTATATCAAATTGGGATAAAAGTCAATGACTGACGAGTATAGCTGCCTCTGAGGCCATGACGCAGTCCCCCGTAGTTAAGCCTCCCAAACCCGGTATTCTCGTCGTTACGCTCCATGAAGGTCAAGGATTTTCCCTGCCTGAGCAGCACCGAAGTGCATTTGCCTCCTCGCACCAAGGATCAATGTCCTCTGGGAGCGCTATTTCCGGCTCTGTTCGACCCGGCTCTTCACAACGCGCAGCTGGATTTTCCAACGGAAGACCGCAATCGTCTGCTGGTGGTTTCAACGGTATCCCAACCAACCACGGTAGGATTTCTGGCAAGTATATGCCGTACGCCCTTCTCGATTTCGACAAGGTCCAGGTCTTTGTCAACTCGGTCGACGGAAACCCAGAGAACCCCCTTTGGGCTGGCGGAAACACCCAATACAAGTTCGATGTTTCAAGAGTGACAGAACTCGTCATTCACCTGTACATGCGCAACCCGACGGCACCACCCGGATCCGGTCGAAGCCAGGATATCTTTTTGGGCGTCGTACGCATTAACCCCCGATTCGAAGAGAGACAGCAGTATGTGGAAGACCCGAAGGCCAGCAAGAAGGATCGCGAGAAGGCGGCTGCCGAGTTCGCGGCGCGCCACGGCCACCAGGGTGCCGAGTGGGTTGACGTGCAATACGGAACAGGAAAGATCAAGGTTGGCGTTGACTACGTCGAGACTCGAGCAGGCAAGCTCAAGATTGAGGATTTCGAACTTCTCAAGCTCGTCGGCAAGGGTAGTTTCGGCAAGGTCATGCAGGTGCGCAAGAAGGACACAAACCGAATCTACGCCCTTAAGACAATTCGCAAGGCACACATCATCTCGCGGTCCGAAGTCGCTCACACACTCGCCGAACGGTCTGTGCTGGCACAGATCAACAACCCCTTCATTGTGCCTCTCAAGTTCAGTTTCCAGTCACCAGAGAAGCTCTATTTTGTTTTGGCCTTTGTTAACGGAGGTGAGCTGTTCCACCACTTGCAAAAGGAGCACCGATTCGACGTCAACCGATCCCGTTTCTACACCGCCGAACTTCTCTGTGCTCTGGAATGTCTGCACGGCTTCAGTGTGATCTACCGAGATCTTAAGCCTGAGAACATTCTTCTCGATTACCAAGGTCACATTGCTCTGTGCGATTTTGGTCTTTGCAAGCTTGATATGAAGGATGAGGACCGAACTAACACTTTCTGTGGCACTCCCGAGTATCTGGCGCCTGAGTTGTTGATGGGTCAAGGTTACAACAAGACAGTCGATTGGTGGACTCTTGGCGTTTTGCTCTACGAGATGTTGACTGGTCTGCCACCCTTTTATGACGAGAACACCAACGAGATGTACCGCAAGATTCTATCTGAGCCCCTCCACTTCTCGGATGTGGTCCCTCCAGCTGCCAAGGATCTCCTCACCAAGCTTCTTAACCGTAACCCCGAAGAGCGATTGGGAGCCAACGGCTCAGCTGAAATCAAAGCGCACCCCTTCTTCCATGCTATCGATTGGAGGAAATTGCTTCAGCGCAAGTACGAGCCCACATTCAAGCCCAGTGTGGTATGTATTCCGTCTTCTACTTTAACCTCGAATCGCACTGACATGAGTAGGCCGATGCTCTGGACACAACCAACTTTGATCCCGAATTTACATCTGAAGCTCCTCAAGATTCTTATGTCGATGGCCCCATGCTGTCGCAGACAATGCAGAACCAGTTCCAAGGATTCAGCTACAATCGACCAATTGCTGGACTTGGAGATGCTGGTGGCAGTGTCAAGGACCCGTCATTTGTCGGCAGCTTGACGGATAACCGATAAATGCTGCAAAAGATGGAGGGCAGAAGTTAGACAGCGAGCAGGCTCGAGTCTGGACTGACTTGACTCACCCAGGCAATAACAGTTTTTGCCAGTCAAAAGAGCATGTAGCTGCAAGGCGGAGATGTGGGAAATACTGGTCAGCCATGAGAAGCACAGTACAGAACAGAACGATCCGGGAGATGCTAGAGGATGAGGATGAGAATGAATGTAGATCAGGCCTACTTGTTTTGGCGCGTTTGGAGTTTGATACACTCGTTAGTGGGTTTGATGCTGTAGTTATGTTACTGTCTCATGTTTGCGGTAGAGTCTTGGTCCTGAAAATGTGTCTCCTGTGATAACCTTGAGGCTACAAAGTTATCGACTTGATTATCAAATGCTTATTGTACACCGGGGCTTATCTGAAACAGAAGAATAGATCATGAGTTGACTATCAACACAGCCCCGGAGATAACTCTTGATGTGAAGATGTTCTCTGACTGGTATAGAGCAGTTGTGACAGAGTTCTGACTGCAACTTGGGGAATAAAACTTCCCGAGACCGGTCTTCAGCACTAATGATGCTTTGTACCTTGATTGCTGGAGGTATGCGCATATGAGATGTTGACCTGGACACCAATTCAGAGTTCAGACAACTGTACGCGCTGTGGCTGCCATCGGCCAATTTATACGAGACATGGCTGAACTAACCCAGTTTGTGGCGTTATGCTTAAACGGTTAACAAACATATCACTAATATCACATCCAATTTTACGAATGCTCAAAGTTGGCACGAAAGAGATGTGTTTGTATTAAAACCTATTAATCTTAAATGCCTTATCCAACAGTCCATCTGTTACCATCTCAGATTTAGAGAGCAGCAACGACACCGGCGACAGCAGCGGCGGCGACGTAGAAGAGACCACCCTCACGAGCGACAGCACCGTTGGTCTCAACGGGGGTAGACTCGCCGGAGGTGGGAGTAGCGACGGGAGTCTTTGTCTCGTCGGCAGCAGAAGTAACAGCGGGAGGAACAACGCCAGTGACGGTGCTGATGGCTGAGATGAGGGAAGAGGCGCCAGCAGTAGCGGAGGCCTCGCAGACGGGGACAAGGCTGGCGAGCGAAGCGAGCTGGGGGCACTCCTTGACAGCGGACATGATCTCGTCCTGGTTCTTGCCGTACCATGCGATGATGGATGAGCTGTAGGCCTCGTAGTCGCTGGAGAGAGAGGCGGGGGTGCTGAAGCTGCAGGGGTCGGTCTGGGGGTGCTCGAGGAGATCAGAGACGATCTTGGGGCCGGGAGTAGGGACGCCCTGGGCGATGTCGAGAACAGCGGACTGGCACTCCTCGCTGATGTCGCCGAGGTCAGGGAGACCGGTCTGGCGAGCCTCGAGAGCACCACGCTTCATGATGGGGTTGGCCATGAAGTTGACGTTGGCCGAGACGGCGGTGGCCAGGAGAGAGGCGATAATGATGGACTGCATTTTGACGGTTTTGGGGGGGTTGTCTAACGAGTGAAGACTTGATTATTACTGAGTTGAGGTAAAAATGGGAGGAACAAAAAGAAAAGGGGATGGGAGACGATGGTCTTTAATAGTTTAGTATGTTCCGGGGTAAAGACAAGACAAGACTACAGTTTTAGTCTTTCTCCTATACTAGTAGTAGTAGTATCTCTTAGTCTAGGCAGCCCAGGCAAGCTATAGCAGGCAGCTCACTTCCTATTCACTTTGGTCTCACCGCTAGCGTTGGCTGTGCCTTTCCTTGTCGGGACCGAAAATCAAGGTAGGAAAGAATGCCCAGACTGGCCATCCATCATATGTCATGAACCTCTGTCTACCTATATTGGAGTGGAACCTGAAGCAGTTCAGGGGGTGTTTTCTTTGCTTTTTCACCACTGAAAGCCTACCATCACATCACGTTGAGTCACAGTTCAGTTGCAGTTGACCAATGCGAATCAGCCCTACAATTACTGGGGTATCGGAATGCGAGTTTTCTTGTTGCTGTGTTGCTGTGCTGATCGATACCTTGGAGGGTGTCTTGGGGCATGTCATTAATTGCCGATAGCGTTGGCTGAATCTTGGGGCTAAGCCTTGGCGCTTACAGTTGAGGCTTTTGCATCGACGATCTCTGTCTCTTATTGGGATAGTTCTAAGACAGCAAAACCTAGGTAACCTAAACAGACAAACAAAGAACGTTAGACATTAAACCAACATGTTTTCCATAGTGATGACAAGAATAACTTCTTGGGTATGGGAAATTCGTTAATGTAAACAAGCTCTCTTGCTAGAGTGAGTGGCCAATTGATCGAATCATTATATTCTAGATTTTATTAGGTTGCCCCCTGAAATTAAATTGCCTGCCAACAAGGCAATCGCCGAACTGAGACGCTCGGACAAACTGGATGGGCGGGCTACCGTTAAACCCGACCTATTAAACACTCTACCATTAGCCATGGAGCCTTCGCCGTCGCCCCAACCGCCTTGTTGAAACCCCCCTAGTCTTTTGCCTCCACCAATTACCCAAACTCTGGCAAGCCATTATTCCCGCGGGTTGCATTGACCCTTTATTTTCGCCAAGTGAATTGTGAATGGAGTTCAATCCTTTGATGGAGACAATTCCAATCCTTCTCGTCATAGTCAATGCCGATACTACCATGACTGCGTAACCATAACAAGTTTTTCGCAGTGACAGACACACTCTTGATACTACAGGGTGGTCGACTTAATTGCATGTTCCAAATGCACTCTGGCATCCGCTCCCACAGTGGTCGCTCGAAGTTCCACACCATCCAGATCTAGAGCAACACGGATCCCACTGATCACACCTTTGTCCTCCAAAACTAGAACCGCATCGCCCCGGGTTCGTCGCAGTCGGCTCCGGTCCCGCCGGCTCCGAAACCCCACTGCACGTCCCGAAAACAGGCTGGCATCCTCTCCCGCAGTGCGCATCTGTACTGCCGCACCACCCGTTCTGCGAACAGCACGTCTCGCCGTTGAACTCTCCTCTGCACGTTGCCCCGCCGTGTCGGGAACCGCAGCGTCCGTTTGTAGTCAATGGGAACGTCGCCGAGCTGGTGGCCGCTGTCGTGGTAGATGAGGCAGACGAGGGGCTGACTTGACGGTACCAGTTTTCCTTGGGATCTTGGAGACACTCGCCCACTGTCACGCCGCGGAAGTTGTTACGGACAAGAGACTTGAGCATATACTCTGTGAGGTTGTACACGCTCTGGTACACGGGATCATGCTCGATGTGAAGCCACTTGTTGCTCGCAGGGGACTTTCCTTCTACCGTGGTATCCCAGATCTGCTTCGAGGTATCAATTGTGTTTGGGCTGTCGTGCAGATAACCCTCAGTGTCCAAGTTGAAGTACGTGACGTGATATCCCAGCTCGCCCAGCCATGCGTCCGTGGTAGCGTTGCTGGCTGAGTAGGGGGGACGCATGTATGTTGGGAAGTAGCCCAGGATGTTTGCAAAGGCGATCTCGTTGAAGATTATCTGGTTCCAGAACTTGGAGCGCGACAGAGTGGTAAGGCGCTGGTGAGACCATGTGTGACTGGCGACTTGGTGACCGTCGCGAACCATGCGGCGGATCAGGCCAGGCCATGGGGTTGCGGGATCGTTGATGGCGCCTTTACCCAGATTGCGACCTGTGATGAAGAATGTTGCTTTGACATTGTAGCGCTATGGCTGTCAGATAATACTCATATATAGGTGGGATGTGTGGGTTAGAGACTTACGTCAAGCAGATCAAGCAGATCCTCAGTGTAGGTATACGGACCATCATCGTAGGTTATAGCGATATCACCATTTCGATTACACCGATAGATCGACTCTCCGTATGGAATGCTTCCAACTTTTGGCCTCGCAACATTCGTAGTATCAGGTCCAGTAGGTCTCACATTCGCATCGCAGCCAGGGCCATACTCTATCTGACACGCCGGAGCAGAGCAGTAAAGGTAGCCTGTCCCACACCATCTTGACCACTATCAGATCATGCAAAACCATTATGAGGGATAGAGAAAGATGTCTTACCCAGCGCTAGAACAGCACTCACCAGCAGCGCATACACCTCCGAAACCTGTTCCGCATCGCCCAGCTTGTCTTTTCTCAAGACCAAAGATGCTGCGGAAACTAGGTGTTGCAAGGACATCAACAGCCAGAAAAGCGACGAGAAAGGCAAACGAACTCTTCATGGTAAAAGAGTATAAAAAACGAGTGACTATAACGAATGGATGCCTTTGACTTGAAAGACGCAGTTGATGGGCGAATCGAGTCTGCTGCGGCCATGGTCACTGTTTATATACCTACTTTCTTTTTCATCTGCTCGAGTACTTTCCGAGTCCTGTGAAAAGAAAAGCGATTCTTCGCATTGCAATATGCAGTCATGGTTCCCAACACTTTGAAGGCGTAAGCCACTTATACATATGTATATGCAATGACAAGGGGGGAACACCCTGCAATACAACCCATTCCCGCATACATATTGAGGCCTTCGACTCTTCAGCCGCGCCACACAGAGGTGAATATTTGAATATTGTCAATAATCTTGGAGTGCTCATCTCCACATTAGTCGAGGATGAGTAAGACTGTACTGGTTCCTGCATATGAATGGGAGTCCTCGTATCGCAGTTGCAGCATGAACACGTGTCACAAAGAACATGTCGTGCGAAGAGAACAAAAACGTTATCTTCGGAGTTTTTCTTTTCCCTTATACGAGCAATGCGGATGGAAGCGGGATTGTATTGGCTTAGAGATGGTGTGAGTGGTATTGTTGCTTTTTGGTGAGAGGGTGTATATGCGACGATCAGTAACTTGAACCGACAAAAGTGGACAAATACTCCGAACAGATCTGCAGTTGAGGATAGTACGGCTGAGTGAGATCAGACCAGAAATATTGGCTGTCCCGTGTCGGTACCTTGCAGTAAGCTTTGAGAATGAGTGGTCTGATGGCTGAATAGACGAATGGTTGGAAGATGAGTTTCTCGCGGTGCAGCCTTTGTACTCATGCTTTAAATTATGCTTAACGGGCATTGAGCTTATCAGAATTTGGTGGCTGCTGTACAATTACTTTGTTCCATGTCACTGAGCATTGTCTGGAGGTCAGGCTGGCTGAAAGACGGGATGGTGGGTCTAAATATAGATTGGCGGACGATTGAGGGTTGCATCAACGGTAATCTTGGTAGATGTACCCGAGTTCTGTCTTGGTTGGTAGACAAGTTCAAATGAACGTGGTGATGGTAGAGATCGACGTCTTCCTTAACGTATTCATCACTTTTATAAGCAACAGCCACAATCATGGCAACCAACCAAGTATACAATAGCCACAGGCTTATCCGATTACAGTACTATATCATTATATATAACTTTTAAATATCCGAAACATTCAATATCCAAATCAGGCACTAGCACTGGTGCGCTCGGTAGTCTCGCTATGCTTGTCATCCTCAACCAGGTTCTGCTGATCAGTGAGCTTGGGGTTACGCAAGCACAGAGAGAAAGCGATAAGAGGGATACACAGGCAGATACCAGTAATGGTAAGTAGCCTCTGCACATGCTTGTACGCGTCAATCATAGCATCACGCTCATCGGAGCCGACAGGGAAGTCGAGGATGGCGGAAAGAGGCTGGGAGTAGGTGTATACAGCGAGGGTCTCGTTTCCGAAGCTAGAGAAGCTAGAAGCCAAGCGGACAGGCAGGACCTGGGTCCAGATGGCACCCGACACAGCATTGCCCATGGCAGAACCGACTTGGTACAGGGCCAGGTACAGACCTGTCATGACAGCGAGTCGCTCATGTGTAACGTAGGCTTGGAGAGAGGCCTGGGCGGGGTAGGGAAACATTCCACCCGCGATACCGAGGAGGATCTGAGCACCGATGACACCAGATTGGTTCGAGTCACTGGGGTCACCTCGGTAGCGGATGAGCAGACCAAAGGCGACAAGGAACAGACACGTGCCGGATACGATGAAAACCTTGAAGCGGCGCACCTTGTAGACGATAAGGCCGAGAATCGTGCCGGTGATGACACTCGCGAAGGAGTAGAGGGACTGAACTCGGGTGGCCGCCTTGATGCTGAAGTTGAAGGAGACCTGGAGAACGGTGTAGAGGTAATCGCCCTGCATTGTCCAGGCAAAGTTGAGCATGCAAGCGATGCCCATGGGAGCCCAGACGGAGCGGTCCTTCATGTGGTGGAAGGGCACGAGCGGGTGAGGAGCGCGGAGCTCCCAGACGACGAACACGGGGATGCAGACGAAGCCGACGACAAGAGGGGCAACGACTTGGGCGTCAGACCACTTGCTCTCGAAACCACCAGCGATGGTCAAGGGGACAAGAAGCAGAGCGAAGACGGCGATCAGGAGGATGACTCCGATGATGTCGAGAAGCCAGAAGAGTTCGACAGTGAAGCTCTTGAGACCGAGTTGCTGGAAGGATGAGCGGTAGCCAACGAGATGGCCCTGCTTCTTTGCGCGACGACCAACGACGAGGAGACTGATGATGAGAGGAAGGGCGCAGACGGGGTAAATGATGCACCACATGCCAATTCCCCATCGCCAAGTTGTAGCACCAAGCACAGCAGCTGTGACATCGCCACTGACCCAGGTGTTGATGATGAAGGGCAGAGCAGGGATGTAACTGAAGAACAGACGGGATCTGACCGAGGTAATATCTCCAATAATGACTTCGACCAGCAACAAAATCATGGTATAACCAATCTGGTAAATGACGGCACCAGCAGAGTAGGTATCGAGATTCTGCGAGGCAGCCTCAATGACAGTACCGATGGTGTAGAAAAACACCGAAATGCAGATAAGCTCAACACGGCCGAAAACATCAGCGATTTTACCAGCGGTAGGCTGAGCAGCAGCAGCGATGACGGCGCGGAGGGTGTTGACGGAGGATTGCAGGGAGTGCTCCTTGAATTCATTCAGGGCCGAAGGTTGGTAGGCATAGCGAACTGTGCCGTCTAGACCGTAGGCATAGGAGATGAGAAAGACACCTAGAAAGATGAAGATCCGATCTGTCATGGTGATGACCTCGGACATGGCCTTGATGCGCTGAACACCAGGCGATGTGATGTCGCGCACGGCCTCGGCAGGCGTCTTGGCCTCATGGCTGGCCTCGTTTGTTTCCTTGAGGGACATGATGGGTATCCAGCGACCAGTAGTGACCAATGATTTGGTATACTATTTCATAGAGACTTGAGAAAAGAGTAGAGGGTCACATCTCTGAGAAATGGGGTGGGAATGGCGAGCTTTAAGAGGAAAGTGGAAGAAAAGGCGAGTGGATCAGATAGTAAGTGAGATTGATTAGATAACTCTAAAAGGCAAGAATTTTTGGTTTTAGAGGATTATAGTGGATCATGAGACCACTACAGCGCTAGGGACTTAATTAGCGCATTTAGGGGACTAAATGATGGATGTGGCGGATGAAAAGTTGCCATGACACTGGAAGAGATTTAGAGGATAGAACTGCATCCCGTTTGTTTGTATTGGCCTTTACTAACGCCAGAATTTGATTGTATATTATCGCTTATCTAGTTGATAGTGTTGAGGTCGAGCATTGCAACGCTCAGCAGTAACCGATAGAACTTTAATCAGGTATGTACGAAGGCTGTTGGTATGTTACAACGGCCTTGTAACTCAAAGTCACATCACCCTCCGAACCTAGGATCAACAACAGTGGATTCACACTTCTTGGCGTTAGTAAAAAATGAGCTGACCATCTTTCCCCTTCCCTAAACCAACCAAACCAAGCGTGGAAAAGATTGCAGGGTTCATTTTACAGCTGCCTAGGCTCCCGCTTCCTTCATCCTCCAGCGTCAGAGTGTCTCACAGGAACGGATTTGCTGATGCAAGAGCCCAGATTCTACATCTAGAAATGATCATCATGATCGGAGCAGTCCGTTGAAGGTTACACAGGTCTCTCGTCCACTGATGTATGGAAGTTGCTGCGTAGTATCGAATCTAAAAAGGCTAGAAAGGCGAAAAAAGTTTTATGATACGTTCGGACGCACGGATATCGGATGTCACGGACTTGAGCCGCAAGGGGAAAAGGACAAACTGATTGATAACGAGTCGCTTCTCTTGGCTTCAGGTCATCACGGATGTATTTCTCCAATCGGGTCACTATTCCACGTTGTCGGGTCTCAGATGAGATGAAAATTTTACTTACAAGTCAGCTCACTCCACTGCAACAGAGTCTAGATTGATTCCGGATGGACACAGTCTACCAAGACACGCCAACAAGGTGCCATAGGGAAGAGAGAGGCCTGGAAAGAAAGCAACCAGCGGGTCACAAGTAAATCTTACGTTACAGGAATGTCGTTTTGCCATGATAGCTGAGGTGAACTAGGTGAACTAGCTTCGGCTTTACACTCGTTAGACCTAAACATCAAGTTATTCCCATCAATTCATCATCTGCATGGCGATATCGGCATCAAGTGAACCAGACAAAGACAAAGCATCCATTGCACTAGTCTAGCTCTATGCAGGGAACACGTCCCTTGTCTTGTCAAATGCATCAAATATCGGAAATCACACGTCTCAGGTTTGCATTCTTCTCATTCCGTAATCTTATCAGATCAATCTTTCGTCGCCCCAATCGCCGAATTGACTTTATCTCCCAACGTCTTGGCGCTGCGCAACCTTTCTTCATTTGGAGGAAATTCGTCATGCCACGGCAGTGGCCAATTTCTAGAACTTAGTAGCTTACAGTAGCAACATTAAAGCATGGCGCTAATACTGTTGTTCATATTCCTCCAGGCATCGCTAATGTACAGAATTCTAGAGATGCTACAATAACAAAAACCTAAAAGCCAACACAAACAGTCCTCAAAGAGAGAGCAACACAAACCCGCCATACCGCAATAGCAGCCGAATTAAATCACCCCTCAGCGAAAGCCCGCACGGATCCAGATGTCGAGCTCCTGTGATCCTTGCGATCCTTGCGATCTGTAAGTGCGCCGAGTTCGTCGTGTTCGCCAGAATTCTTGTCTCGATTCCTGCCTCCATTCTTGCGTCGGCCGTGGCACCGATTCTGGTTCCGATTCTTGCAGCGGCTCTGGTTCTGGTTCTTGCACCGATTCTGATTCCGGTTCTTTCACCGATTCTGGATCCAAGACACTCCAGTCCAGCCACTCTGCATGGTTTGCCGGCTGAACAAATCTTGCCATGATGAAGGAGATCCTTCCGTCAGGCATGCGGTTATAGATGTCCATCAAATGTTTTAAACTGCAAACATTGCCCGCCCAGGTGTCGTCAAATCCATCGACTTTGCCCACGATGTTAGTTTCCTCTCTATTGTTGGAGACTCTGATGCTTTTACAAGGCTTTCGCTCATCGACATCGTAGTATAAGATGCTCTCCAGATGAACCTGGTTGACAAATTTAACCTCAGCGGATTGGGATTCAACAGTCTGGTCTCGAAATACGTCAACATGCCCTTGATTTACGACGGTTTCCTTGTTGGTACCTACGTCCCTTTGCGGGGATGCTGGGCCGCCCAAATCTTGCTGATGCGACGTACGTGATGGTCCTTCCTCGTGATCTTGGTAGAGTTCACTGTATTGCTCTGGACCTTGTTGAGGACTCGCTTGGACCTGATTGAGCCGCTCCTTGGGGCTTTGGATATATTGCTGATGTTCTTTGTGCCCTTTCCTGTCCTGACTCAGGTTTTCTTCTTTCTGCTGGACTTCCGTAAGTTGCTTTTGGAGATACTGGGCCCTTTCCTTAGCCATTTCAAGTTCTCCTTGGAGATTCTGTTGCTGCTCTTGGGCTTCTGTAAGCTGCTTCTTGAGATCTTGGTTGGTATGTTCAGCCTCTTTGAGCTTTTTCTCGTTCTGGTTCCATTTGTTTTGTTTCTGCTGGGCTTCTTGAAGCTGTTTCTGGAGATCTCGACCCCCATCCTTGGTCTTCTCGGGTTCTTCCTCGAAACTCTGTCGATGCAGTCGAGCTTCGTTAGGCTCCCTCTTCAGATCTTGATTGGTTTGCTCAGCCTGCTTGAGCTCATTTTCCTGTTGCTCACGAGCATCTTTCGGTTGCTTTTGGAGCTCCTGGAGCTGCTCTTGACCTTCAGTGTGCTGCTTTTCGAGATCTTGGTTGATTGGCTCAACCTGTTCGGGCCTCTTTCCTTGTTGTTTGTGAGCACCTTCCAGTTGATTATGGAACTTCTCGACCCTCTGGATGGCCTGTCGAGCATAGGATCGAATCCGATCGCGTTGATGTTTGTTTGTTTTAGTCTCCTTCGGCTTCGTTTCGAGATCTTTTGCCTTTTGCTGGTCTTGTTCTAGATGGCGAGTTGACTGATCATTCTTTTGAGGATCTTGTTGGGCCTGGATGAGTTGCTCCTTGAGATTCCCGTTCTGTTCTTGAGGCTTCTGGGCATCTGATTGAGCGTCTTTGACTTCCTGGGCATGTTGTTCCATTTCTCGCTTCGTCTGCTGATCTTGCTGGTTCTGTTCCTTGACCGCAACCTGTTCGAACACTCGTTCCATTCCCATTTGATTGTTGAATCGGTCTATTTGTTCCTGCAGCCAAGTGAGCGTGGGGTTGGGCTGTGCACCGGTTCCGTGTGCCTTCGGATCGGGCTTTTTGGATCCGTCCATGGTTGCAGTGTTGGCCTGGATTTTGTGATTGTAGTAACGCTGATGATAGTAACGATTGTGATAAAAGTAGAGATTGTGTTGATATTGTTGTTGTCTGGACTGTTGGTGGTATTTTCGTGAATGCAAAGAAAAGAAAAGAATAGAAAGAAGAGAGGCGGGCTAAAAAGAAGGATAGGTGCGGTATGTGAAGGAAGTAGCTCTTGCCTGGACAATGAATCCAAAAAAAAAAAAAGAAAAAATGAGAAACTTCAACCAAGACACGACTGTACAAAGCAAGAGCACTCTTCCTCATTGTTTTCAACATAAAGAACCCAAGCCCCTGTCTGGTACAAGAAACTCTTTCTACCCGCTATCAAGGTGTCAGGAAAATTGATCGCTAGGAGCATAAGAGACGAAATGAGAAGAGACAAAATGAGTAGGCCAATTCATACTACTTAGGTCAGACCTTTTAGGCTGCTTATTCTTATATCCTAAATCTCAGAGGCTAACTTTTATAGTACCCAGTAGCCCATCTGTGTCATGCTGGTAATATCAACGTGTCCGCCATTCTGCAAAATTGCAAGAAACTCATCTTATCTCGATAACCTCAGCCTTGACTTTTCCTCTCTGTAGTAGGCGTTTGGACTCGCCATCCATGTGGCATGTCACAAAACAGCTGCCGACGAAAAGGTGGTTGTCTTCTTCGAGAGGTAGAATTTTAAGATAGCGACATCCTGCGACACAAGAAAGGAGACCTCCTAACTGGACTTCCTCTCCAATCAATCCAATATAGCCATCTTAAGTGATGAATATCCTACTCCCCGACCGGTAATAGCAAGCATACTCCCACTCTTTGGAAACGTCAACGGGGTGCCTATCGTAGATAAATTTATCGATAGCCGATGCATATTGACACGTCTGAGGAAGATTGAAGGAAATTTACTTAGATTCCGAAATACAATTGTACTGTCATATATTATTCAAGACTCTTTCAGCGAGTGTATGATAAAACCAGAAGTTGTAACAAGCTATGACCTATCGATAGCTCGAGAGCTATTGTAACAAAAGGATCTGGCTGTCATGCTTGGCCCTTCCTCCGTTGACTTAGATGCCTCGAAAGCACATCTCTATATCCGTATGCTCTTCCAAACGCCCATAAACCTTTGTCGAACAACAGATCTACATAACGATATTCCAAGCCAAGATAGACCACGGAAGTCAGACACTCTTCCCCCTTCAAGCACGTCCGGCGCTTCCGAATGATCTTAGTTCAGCATTAAATTCTTCCGTTCTTCTCGTATGGCCCAATTATACTTATTAGACGACACCATTCGTCAACGACGACAAACACAAGGATATTTCGCATCATGACATCTAATTGCTGGGAGAACTCATATTGAGCGTTGATTGGTGGAACTATGTTGGATTGAGCTCGGTAGTCGGCACTTGGTGGGTTTGTACATCAGTTGAAACTTACCGGATATGTCGATTTTGGGCAAGGAGGTGTTTCACCACGTATAAGTAATCTGGTTAAAGTTGGAGCGCCGACGTATAAGTCCGTTGCTGCCATAGTAGGGAGCTGTATAAGTTGAGCGTATCCCGCCAAGGCCTTTCTTCTTTCTTGACTCAGTTCATCATCCAGTTCTGTTCTCATCACTGTCTTTTCAAAATGAAGTTCCTTAGCATTGTATCCCTACTCGCGGCTGTAGTATCAGCTACGCCCACAACTCCCTCCAAGACCCTCGACAAGCGCGCAACCACCTGGTGCGATTCCTTTGGGTCCCTTCAAACAGCTGGATATACCGTCTACCATAACAATTGGGGCCGTGGTGAAGCCACATCAGGAAATCAGTGCACGACATTCAACTCGTACAAGAGTGGTTCTTTCTCCTGGTCCACCAAATGGAGCTGGGCTGGGGGCAACATCCACGTCAAGTCATACTCCAACGTGGCCCTCGAAAACATCAACAAGAAAGTGTCGGCAATCAAGTCCATTCCCACAAAGTGGACGTGGCGATACACAGGAACAAACATGGTCTCTGATGTTGCGTACGACCTTTGGCTTGCGCCTTCAGTTGGTGCGAGCAACAAGTATGAGATTATGATCTGGGTGGGTAGCTATGGTGGTGCCGGACCTATTTCTGATCATGGTTCTACGCCGCTTGCTACGTTGACTATCAACGGGTCGCAGTGGAAGTTGTTCCGTGGACCGAATGGTGATACCACAGTCTACTCTTTTGTGTCGACAAAGAACTTGGGCAACTTCGAGGGCGATCTTCTTCCTTTCCTTACGTATCTTACCAAGAGTCAGGGTGTTCCTAGCAGCTATGTCGCTACTAGTTTCCAGGCTGGTACTGAGCCCTTTGTCGGTAAGTTTGTGGTCTTGTGCTGTGTTTTGGTGAGAGAGACTAACTTTTATAGGATCCAACTGTGTCTTTGCTACTTCTGCCTATAGCTTGTCTGTCAACTAAAGAGGCTAGCTAGCTGGTCTTTTTTCCCTTTCTTTCTCTCTTTATCCCTTTTTTGTATATCTTCACAACCACATAGTATTGTATCTCTATAGTATATAGTAAAAACTCTATCTGTCATACCTGCTTGGCCTTGTAAGATCCAGGTGGAGATAATCGAACATATTTTAGTCTAGACTTGCTGTCCTGGTCTAGAATTATGGCATAACTTGGCAGTGACAATAATTGACCAATAAACGAGACCGAGCTATTTGCGAAGAGAATTGAGAAAAAAAAAGAGACTATTCGGGATATGGGTGACGTTTGAAGAGGGTGCACTGCCACCACCAATTATGGGACCTACGCGTCGACAGGGCCGCGCGGCCAATGAACCCCCCGGGGCTGTCTTTAGAGGTTTGAAAGGTTTAAAGTTGGAGCAGTCCCGCGAACTCTATTCAAGTGTTTGATCGCTTCGACTTTACTTTACTCGTCTGGCAGTGTTCTATCATTCTGGGCTCACAGCAAGACAGATGTGGTTGTTACAGTATGGGTCTTGCGGAGAGAGAGAGACGAGTGTGCAACCAGCATAACCCAACTCAGTCATGACCTGGGCAGGTAGTTTGACTACGGATTCCAGGACATACACAGCTCGATAGACTGACTCTCTTCTGGATCTGATTAAACTCATCAACAGCTAATATCTCGGAAATTGTCACCGTTAAACCCAGACTTTCAATCGAAGCCACACGATTAAGCTTATTTAAAGACGACAACTCACCAATCACACCTGAGACTCTTACCCACGGAGGCAACCCACCCTTGTCGGCGCATGAGCACCCACTTCCCGGTCCCTGACGTTCGGGGGGGCTTTCTGTCACTGGAGGATCCTGATTGGTATCATTTTCTACGTCATGGAAATGAAATCAGCAGGGAAAAAAGCTAAAGCTAAAGCTAGCTAAGCTACCTTGTCTCTTCGACCGACATTTCATATTCATGAGCGTTTTGTTTTATTTTTATTTTGTTCTGCTTTGCTATCTTGCTTCTTCTTCAAAGTTGGAGATTCGCCTCGATTCTTCGACTTCAATGTCACGTCAGGGAAGGAAGGGGTCTTGTGCCCACTTGCCGCTCCCGTTCCTGCCTGAACCTGGATAGATCCTTAGGTTCTTATATCCTACTCGACCGCCTCACTATTATTCTTTTCTACAAACTCCATCTTCTCAAACAATCTCCTACGTTTCGCTCACTACAACCAATCTTTCATCTCTCAACCGTCAGGAAGAATCTTGACACGGCACTATCCTTTGGGTTGCCTCTCACTTCTCTCCCATCTTCGCTACAACTTTCGCAACTGTGCTCACAGCAATCAATCACCTACAAGGCAACCCAAAGCAGACCCTTCCTCTTCTTTGGTCCCTTCGGCTACGGCACTATCAATCATCTTATCTCCTTCTCAACCTTGCATTTCAATGGGTCAACATGACGCCGTTGTGGAGTAACACTGGATCCCGGTTCACTCGGCCTTGGTGACTCTACCATGTCAGTGGTTGACTAGAGGGACTGTCTAGAAACTGTTTCTGCGACAAGAAATTGGTTGTGAGCCAGCCAGTGCCTTGTCATTTCAGTCACACGTTGGGCTCAGATTCATCCTGCTGCGCTTATAACAATTTTTTTTCTTCTTTTGCTATGGCTATTTGTTGCTGTGCCAAGCCTTTGCAGCTCACCTCCCTCCATACGTATGAGGTATTGAGAATCCCTGGATCCTCCCAACAGCATATTGCATCGGGGACACCCTCCAACTCGACCGACTAAGCATGTTCCCCGCCTGCACAAACTCGACCTGCCCTTGTTATCCCATGTCTCCACCGAGCGGCCTCCCACCTGAACAACCTGAAAGCCGTCCTATATAACCCAGCATCTCACATCCAGGTCAAGGCATTGGGCTATCGTGCAGCACCCAAGATGCGGTTCAGCAAGGTGCGTGCCTCCCCGGGTGCGATCGATTCGCTTCCGTAATCCTGGTATCATTTCGTGTTCGACCCTGCACCAGATCTGGTCGCAGTACGGATACAACTACTCGCCATCCCCTCCCCAGTTTGGCTCGTCGTGTTTTGCCAGTAACATCCAACCTTTTCGCCAGGTACTGAATGGACCCCATCCGGATCTCCAGCAGTGCCGCCAATACTTGCAAAATGGTTCCGCATTACCCATCAAACTCTGCGTTTCTCGTCGACTTCCATTGAATCGAGCAATGCCGGTATTGACTTCATGCGTTCTCCCCGTGGCTTCATCCCGAGGTTGAAACTAGCAGTCGGCTTTTGTTAACTCAACGTGTGCCCGGACTATATTGGACATACACCCATGAGGCAAGGCAAAGTTGCCTCTCCATAGTTCTCAATCACTCAACCTCGCTGCCCAGGACTCTATTCTCTGATGGCTTCACCGAAACTTCCCAACTTTATCTCCACGTTCTCTGCAGATCTCTGCAGAAGCAGCTTCTTCATGAATTGTGCTCTCAGGGGTACTCGTCAATTTGCGAGAATACGGACTCGAACCCCATCCGCACTCGTATCTTCACGGCGACGTCGAACTCAAACGACTCGTGGGAGTCGTGTGTGAAGATGCCGGTGAGCTTTGCCCCAATATTGACGGGCTCGGAACACGGAGACTATCGGCATTGGAATGTGACCGACGGTGTTTATTTGCATCGGGCTCTTGGTGAACGCTGGCTGTCGCAAGGACCGACAGTTTATCGAGAGGAGGAGGCTCTGGTCTGCCTTGGCCGAGCACAAGAGATGGTAGTGCTGGCAGTATGGGCAGTTGAGGACGAGGTTGCAAAAGTGGTTGTCGCTGTTCTATCGGCAAGGGGAGCTTTGGTCTGCCGTCCAAGCCAGCTTTCCGAGAGTCTCTCTTGATCCCTACAACTGCGTCCACAACATCTCGAGTGCTTGTGCTGGTCTCTTGTTGGATTTGCGGCGGCGGTAACGTCCTCGGGGGATCCGACGGCGCTCTTGACAGGGGTTGAAGGGGTATCTTAGGTGCGAGGGCGATGGGTGGTTGACCGGCGGTTGACTGCGAGATGGTTGCCTTTGCGGCTTCGGAAACTGACTGATCTGGGAAGCTTTGCAGAAACTTTTCGACGTCATCATTAGTGATGCCATGATAACCTAGCAGAATTTTTAGGCGGGAGTTTTCGACAGCAACGCTCCGAGCTGCCTGCTGCATCTCCAATGTGGCCTCAACACCCCGACGCTCATAGTCTTGAAGCTTCTTCTGCAAACCCTCAACATACTCCTTGTGCCGTGCACGGGACCGTCGTTGGTTGTCACGAATTCGGACAGCTGACGGATTGGTCGAACCCTCCTTCTGCAGGGGAATGTGTCAGACAGGGTAACTTGTTGCAATACAGGACGAACCGTTGAGAAAGATTCTCAAGGTCAAGGTTTCAAGACTTACCTTTCCTCCAGTCATGTTGGCAAGTACAGTTCATCTGGATGCCGATCCAAAAAGTCTACGCTACGTCAATGATGGCGAACGCCAGCCCATATGAGACTTGAGCTCTTCTTGATCAAGGTCACCATTTGATTGATTTGCCAAGCAGGACGCGCGTTGACGGCCGAGCTCCGACCTCTTGGCGAAGACCCATGTCTTTACGGTGCAGATCCAGCCGATGTCAAGAAACGCTAGCGCCAATGACATTTAAACATAGATTCGACCATGACAACCCTATCACGACTTCGTGCTTACTCAACCGATTCAAAAGTTTATCGGTATGTGAACCAATGAGACCAAGCAAAGGGTCATGGTGTATGGCCAGCTCCGAGTGAACTGGTAATTGCGCTACCATTCGATTCTTGATCCTCTACGGTAATCCTTGGCCGATCGTAACGACGACCTTTTTAATTTAACAGTCATGAAACGTACGTCGTTGGTTGACAGTGACAGGCGACCAGGCAGTGGGTACTTTGGTCGAGTTTTCCGCCCTAAACCTGCTACCTCCCTTGAATGCCCTGGAAAAGACCCGAATCTTACAGGGCACTTTGTCTCTGGTTGCGGGATGCCCAGAAGCCTAGGCGCCCCGTATTTTTCAATGCATTACCGGGCTCGCATTTGCTGCGCCACGGGCTCTCGGGCCAGCCGAATTGCCAAGCCAGCCTCTCGGCTTCTTATAGCCGGTCAAGCTGCGACCTTGACTATTCAGGTTGATGAAGGGCTGTTGTGCATGGTCAGGCACGGAGCTTGAGACCTAGCAGGAGCCATTGTGATTGGACAGGATTGTCAATTGGCAGTTCTAGACCGCGATGGTTTTGCCAAGACTTGACGTCTAACTTGACTCCTTGCTCAAGTTGTCACTGATGCATTTCTCTTCGTCAAGACCAGTCTGCTGAGATTCCTGGCTGACGAGATAGCAATACCATTCGGTTGTTAGCCAATGGATGGAGCAAGTCATCATACAACAGACAAGGAACACATCTTTGCAAAAGCCGGTAGCTTGTGCTCTGTTCTGCTCTTGGGCCTGCCGTGCGGAACCCACTATCGGAGAGTGTCACGTTCAAGAGTCGAGACCTCAGCAGCCAAGACTTGGCTCCAATTGACACAATTCTTTCCCTTTTCAAATGGGAGAACAACGTGGCTGTGTGCGTGCCGTCTTTCCCTTATCCCCCGGCGGTCTCCTCTTGGCAGACATATCTTTACGCCGGCCAAGAATGATTCAAAACGGCGATCAGCATGATATCCTTCGATGAAGCCATATCTAGCATCCATCGCGATGTGACACACTCATCCACTCCCTAAAAAGTCATGACAACTGTCTTTGCAAGACACTAATGAATCAAACGATACAGCATGTATCCGTCCATATGTACCTTCTCTTAGGTTTGACCTAGTATCCCACATCTACCACCTCGGCAGTCATTGAAACTCGGCAATAGAGCGGATAGAAATTGGGGATGACTGTGTTGCTTCAATGTCATTCGTGACTCCGTACTTTGAGTTGAGATTACGCCCTACAGAGCTTTACTACTTTCGTATAGGATCTCCGCCAACTCCCCGAACCAACCACGTGGAGTCTCTGTCCTTTTCAATGAACTTTGCCGATGATGTTTTGCGTCTTGTGACTTGCTGGGTTTATTCTCAATAAGCGTTATCTACAGATCGGAGAATCATCGTAGATGTGTACTTTTGGTTGTATTATTGCGATTCTATGTCCTATCTCGGATTTTGGGGTATCATTATGCGCTGAAAAGAATCATTATCCTTGCACTCCTGCCTGCACCAATCCCAGCCGTTATTTGGGCCATGTCTTGGCATTTGTCTTCGTGTCGGTGACCTCTCATATCATTACTGTGAAGCGACTCACGCATGTCATCCATCCTTGCACGAACGAGCTTCCAGTCTCCTGTAAAACCGACCTCCCGTCACCTCCGCACGGAACATCTCTCATCAAAGATACCCTCCCTGCCACACCTTACTTGAAGAGTCGCTTCCCCGTACGTGTTGAAAATCTATCAACTCCATCATTTTGCTGCGCATGCCAAAGCTGCTGCACTCCCACGCCACGACTCTCACCCGAAACTCGATAGCGTCGCCAGGCCTCTCGTAGATGATCAGGTCGTAATGGACCGCGCTTGAGATCGACTTCCTCCTCAGCTGCATCTGGGTCGTCATTCGTAGACTGTGGCGGTGTAGGCAGTTCGCTTTGTTTTTCTCCTGCTTGAATCCACTCGCCTTGGACATTGCGCGCAGCTTCGATAATTTCGCCTGCAAAAAGCTTGGCTACTGCTTTGACGGCTGTGCTGACGTTTTGGGGTACAGATTGAGAAACTGTTGCGTTGACGACCTGTGATTGTTAGTAATTGGTCGTGAGGAGATGTAGATCTAGATGCTGCTTACTCGTTTGACGACACTATCTGCCAACTTCGCTGCGCGCCAGAGCTCATATCGGTTGTACTGCTGTGAGTCGAACGCCTCCACAAGCATAGCTCGTAGACGGATCTCCTCTTGTTTCTGCTCCTGAGTTCGCGCGACGACATCTTCCAACGCCATCTCAGCCTTTTCGTCGTCTTCATCGTCATCCTCCTTCTCACCACCCTGTCCGCTCACAGCAGTCGGGGCCCGTCCACCAACGAGACTGGGCGTCGCCTCGCTCGCATCATCCTGCTTTGCGCTCTTCGCCTTGCGACCGCGTTTCTTCTTGGGCGCTCCGCTAGCCGTTGTGCTGACAGCGCTGCCGCTCACATGAGACTGTGCGTCTACAGAGGGGGAACGCGGGTAGGGCGATCGAGCTTCGGGGGGGAACGATGTTTGGCGAAGAGGATGGTTGGCTGCTGCGGCTGCGACGGAAGCTTGGGAGAGATTCGATGGTTTGCGTCGTTTGTGAGGAGGCGCGTTGGCATCGACACCTGACGATCGCTTCTTGTTGGGAATTTGAGCAGGTGATGGATAAGGAGGTGACATTCCCGAAGGAGAAGTAGCGTAAGGAGGAGAAGCCATGATTTCGATGGTGTGTTTTATCGTTCGAGATGCGCAGATAAGAAAGTTGGGCGTGAAGAGATGGACTTTTTGGTGGTTTGAATCGGAGGGTGGTGTCAGGATAACAGGGAGTCGCAAGCAAGCAGCGAGAAAGCTTCAAACGAATGGCGTACCGATGATGCGCTTCGGTAAGAGTGAAAGAATACGTATTTTCAATCTGCCGATTTTCGGCGTCGTTCAGCTGCTTGTTTCTCGAAAGTATTTGGTTCTGACGGCTTTCGGAGTGATGATCCGTGCTGCAACGCGTTTCTCGATACCGAACGGAGACCGTGACGATTCGCTTTGATCTAGTCACGTGCTCTAGCACATGATCGGACCCACGGGTGCCATAACCGTTTGCTCAATGAGAGCAGCCAACAATTGACGTCAATCCACTCACTGATAAGATAAAGCAGTTCGTGGAACAGTTGCTCGTCTTGTCTCGTCTTGTCCGCGTACCTAAGGAAATAATCCCACTGGATACCGTCTGTAGCTGCCCATTAATTAGCGACTCAAGTTCGCTGAAAATGATGCACTGAGCACCCCCGCAAACTTGATTAGTTCATAGCTCATCCTAATCCCGTGGCCCCTCTAATTTTTCGGTTCTCCGATCCGGCCATTGGATTGAATGTTTTGGACCCTGACTCAATTGTGCTACCTTACCTTGAACTAGAAGCTGCTTGCTCCTCTACGGTACTTCTCGTCTACCTGAGTAGGATCAATCGTCCGTTTCTTTTGCGGTTGGCTGTCATATTTATACTTTGTCAATTGGAGAATTCTTTTTCTTCATCTTTCTTCTTCCTTTTCTTCTTCCATCATCCACTCTCACCCCTCCTCTAGAGAGAAAAAAAGAAACATCCCACTACCACTACACGATAAGGGAAAAAAAAAGCTTGCCACAATGGCCCCCTCCGAAGACGGCGTCATCCCCTCGCACAAGCGATCCCAAGAAGCAGCGAGCATTTCTGGCTCGTCCTCCAGCAGCGACGACTCAGCACGCCGCAGAAAGCGTCGCGAGCGCAAGGAGCGCAAGAGAAAGAATGGCGAGACAGCTGTAGCTGCTGTTAACGGCGCAAAGCCCAATGCCTTCTCGCAGCGTCGCAACAGCTTGGCTAAAGCTTCCCGAGACCCCCGCGATGAACCCATCCCCAAGAAGCGTCGCGCTTCTGTTGTTCCCGAAGAGGGAAGCGCCGTTGTCAAGGCCAGCAGATCGCCCAGTCCTGTAATTGACTTTGACGGTCTCAGCAGACCCAGTATGTTCTTGCTACGCTTCCTGGTTATTGTTATAATTTGCGCAAGGCTCTCTCTTGCTGACAATTTTTTCGCTATCTAGGCCGCGGAACACGAGAGCGTCGGGAGGAGACGGAAGAGCAGCAGGTTGAGCGACTGGATCGCATGCGAGGTGCCGTGCGCACTCTTCTCGAATGTGTCGGCGAGGATCCCGATCGAGAGGGTCTTCTCGATACGCCTTCGCGCTACGCAAAGGCGCTTCTCTTCTTGACCAAGGGCTACCAGGTCAATGTCGAGGACATCGTTAATAACGCTCTGTTCAGAGAAGGACACAGCGAGATGGTCATTGTCAAGGACATTGAAGTTTTCGTGAGTTGTATTCCCCAATCAATTGATAGAGACATCTGCTAACCAGAGCCAGTCTCTCTGCGAACACCATCTCGTACCATTCACAGGCAAGGTGAGCAAAATCCCGCCAGTTCCGCAATCCTTCCAAGCTGACTTTTTTACCCCCGCAGATGCACATCGGCTACATCCCCAACGAGACCGTTATCGGCCTTTCCAAGCTCCCCCGAATCGCCGAGATGTTTGCCCGCCGCCTTCAGATCCAGGAGCGCCTAACCAAGGAAGTCGCCCACGCCATCATGGAGATCCTCAAGCCACAGGGTGTCGCCGTAGTCATGGAGTCGAGCCACCTGTGCATGGTGATGCGCGGCGTTGAAAAGACCACAACCAGCACCATCACCAGCTGCGTTCTCGGCTGCTTCGAGCGCAAGTCTAAGACGCGCAACGAATTTCTCAACCTCATTGGCATTAACAAGAGATAAGAGAAGAGGAGGAATGAGACAAAAGGTCCGAGACTGCACACAGTCCGAAGCAATTCTTCAACATGCTCATGATGGAAAATAACTATAAACCTATGAAGCAACGCAACATTCACCATGTATAGGAAGGGTACTTGTCTGTCGGCCATTTACCCAGGGTACCATCACCTTTGATTATCTGCATTTTTGGCGTTTACGGTCAGGTTTGGGGTGTTTTTCTCCTTCGCGGGACGGTTTGGGACACAGAAAGAAAGAGACCGTGTCTTCAACATATTCAGGTCTAGGTTGTCATCAAATATTGGAAAACAGGCGGGTAGAAGCGTTCATTAGCCATTGTCCCATTAGATGCGTCCGGGCTCAACGCCCTGGAGAAAGAAAAAGAAAATCACTTTTTTTAACAGTATTTACAAGTAATTATCATGACAGGCGGGTCGCAAAAAATAGGGACTTGATACAAGCCAGACGAAAATATTAGCACTCTCTTAGGCTATATATCCACTAAAACTGATCTAATACTTTCATCAGTCACTAAATCAGTACCAGTTTTATGGTGATGCACCTGCATGATTCACACTACAGGCAAATGGAAATGTATACAAAGTCAAATGAAATGACAGCAAACTGACTCGAATCCTCAGCTGACGCTCCGTCACCAGACGGCCGTCTTATGTATCTTATACACCTAGTATAGAAAGGAATTTTGGCTCATAAACACCTAATTGCATTGGCCTCCCATGACTCCGTTCCTTCTGGTATTTTTTTAGCCGAATGAGAACGCCCTGCACCCAGATTAATCTCAAAGAAGCTCACTCCCCATCGAGGAAAGAATCCATGCCGTTCCTCTCCTTCTCCGATGATACTGTAGTCATCCCAACGTCTCCGCTGTCGTTTCTTTTGTCGTCTTCTTCGTCTTGATTCGTCATCTCCTTGAACATCTGATCCACGTTGACTTCATCTTGCCGCATCATGTCCTCATCTATCGGATTAGACAGGCGTCTGCCGGCGTCACTTATGGAACCGCGTCCACGACCCAAGACATTGGGGCCCCAAAGCCTCTCGGCTTGCTTTCGGCCCAGCTCGGTCCTTGAAAGGATCTCCAATGCCTTGCTCTTTTCAGCATCGGTTAGGAAATTGAGACCATCTGGTGGACCTACGAGAAGTCTCTCCTCCAAGGACATGGTGGAGACATCAGCAACCAACTGTGGTCCGCCGACTCCTAGTGGTCCAAGGTGCAGCCCGTTATCGAGGTTGATAGAGTTATCCCTTGTGCGACTCGAGGAATGAGACTCCCGGCGTTCAGCATGTCCAGAGCTGGAAGGGCTTCCAACTTCACCAGGTCGCGAGTAATATGGCGTCCCACCATACCCTCCAGCTCCTGTGGGCGCTGGTGGGAAGGCACCTGGTTGGGAATTTGCTGCTGCTGCTGCCGCTGCTTCTGCGTTGGCCGCTTTTCGGCGTAAACTGTTGGCTTTCCCCTTGGCATGTTCTGGAAGATCATCGGGGTTATCGACGCCATACTCGACGAGCATCTTCTGGAGCTTTGTCGGCCGAGGCTTTCGTGTGCTTCTAGACTGTTCTTGAATCGGCGGAGGTTCAGGAGCCACAGGAGACCACTTGTGGAGCTCTTGACGGAAGAAATTCGTCTCATATGTCAACAAAACTTCAGCGCCTTCAATCTTGCGCAGATAGAATCGCTGTGTCTCTACTTCGGCTTCCGTAGATAGCAGTGGACTGCAATAGCGAGCAATATGACGTCGGAAAGTTTCCGCGTTATCGATAATTTTCATCAACACTTCTTCTTCCTCTGGCTGGAAAGGCAATGTTCTCATTTCGTCTGCGAGGGCCAACAGATCCTCCAGTTTAGGTCGGGATGCATCTCGAGGGATCTTCATACGCCAGTCACAGATTGGACAGGTGTAGTTCTCGTCCTCCTTGACCTTGCCACGAGCAATCTTGAGACACTTGTAGTGATACCTAGTAAGATTAGAATTGTATCGTAATTATCAGCGCCAGAACTACTCACCATTCATGACATCGTTCGCATTCAATCATCATTCCAGCTTCGACTTTCCTGCAAATGCAGAAGACTTGTCTGGATCTACTGTCGTCCCATTTGCTTGTTCCAGGTTCGGGGCTGACTTCCCTCGAAACCGGCTCCCCGGGCATTCTGGGCGTATCGTGCTCGATGTCAAAACAATCCATGTTACGCTCCAGGACATACTCCAGGTGACTCTTGAGAATGTGCAACGGTGCGTTGGACTTTCCGAAAAGTTTCTTGCCTTTACGCATCCAATCTTCATGACGTTTGCGTTCGTTTTCAAGATCAAGAGTGCCATTCGGTTTCGAATTAAGCTCTTCCAGCTTCTTTTGAATCTCCACGACCTCAGCGTATTTCGGCCTCTTGCGGAAGTCGGGATCGCGACAGCGTGTAGTCAGATCAATGATCTGGCGATGCGCCTCACGCTGCTTGTGAAGAATTTGGTCGACAGCGCTCAATGTATCCTGCGAAACAGGGAGTGCATTTAACTGCACTTGCGCTGAGAGGGATTCCAGTTGTGGGTAGTGAACAAATTCTGCCACGATAAGCTCCTTGGCCTTTGTCTCCCATTGCTGACCGGCAATCATTTGATCATGGTAGAAGGTCAGGTGATCGTTATAGGAAGGAATCTCGAGCCGGTTGCCTTCTTCGATGAGATCTTGCACCTCCTTAAGGGTCATGTAGACTCCCCGATTGTTGCGCGCTCGTTCATTCCAACGAGATTGTTCCAACACTTTAGATAACTGGTCGACTTCAGGAGTATCCACATTGAACGTTCGCCCTTCTTCAAGAAGCTTCTCGATCATGTCTGCTGACAAGCTGGATGTATTCTTCAAAGCCTGGGATGCGCTTGTCTGGAACTGTTTGATTGCTTCAGAACGCTCTTGAAGCTGGAGTATTTCGGGACAGTCGAACCCGATTCGTTCAGCTTCTTCCAGCAGTCGGTAGATGTTGCTGACGTTCCTGGACTCTCTCTCTTTTTGGTCATGTTCCGCGCTACCAATGGACTTCCGCATGCCGGACTGCCATGCCTTCTCGTTCTTTCGTCGATTCTGTTGCTTCCGAACAATGTAATTTGTCGCCTCTTCAACCCAGTCGTTGCATCGGTTCACAAAGTCTTGCAGAACTGATAGTGAAGGAAGATCATGCGGAATACGCTCACCCTCATGAAGCAGCGCACGTAGTGATTTAAGCGATGGCTTTGGCTCCTCTTCAAGTAACTTCTCATATTTTTGCTCCCACAAATCAGGGGTTTGCGCCTTCTCCAACACCTTTTGGTGTATCAGTTTCATGTCTGCTTTCTCCTTACGAAAGAAGAGGATATGTTCGGCACCTTGGAAGCGCTCTTGCTCAGGCATGTCGCAGCATGCATGATATCCAGCATGTAGTAGACAAAGAACCTTGCCCGACTGTACACACTTGAATCGTGATAAATATGAGAAAGCTTTGCAGTAACAGCAGCACTGTTCATCCTCATCTTGAAGATCCTCGTTCTCAACCTTGATTTTCAAGGAGCATGGTTCGTCGCCTCCTGTACTTTCGCATCGATGCGGGGCTGCCTCAACATGCTTTGCGATGAAATCCCCGCGTTGCTCAAGTTCTCGTTTGTGTATACGCTCGAGCGCGGGTGCCAACCATTTCGCTGTTTGGATAGTAAGGCCTGCTGCGGTGCTTTCTGCGGCGGTCCACAATAATTCATCGTGAGAGAAACAAGGTTGTCTTCGGAATAGTTGTAATCGTTCCACACCAGCAAGCCCATAAGGTTCCCAATCTTCGGGTGCAAAGTTGACTGCTTCGTTGAAATTGAATCCATGGTTAAAGCCAGCATGGTAAGCTTGTGGGAAGGTGATGACGAGCTGGCCAGCTCTTTGATCAAGAGCGTATACACGAACACCCGCTTTCTTCAGTTGCTCGGGAGTCAACAGCGTTACCAACTGAAAGAGGAGATCCGGTTGGGTCTCAAAGAGTTCTGGTACAGCTTCCTTCATAGCAGTCTCGAACTTCTCGGCGTCCTCGCCCGGTATACCGTACCATGTTTTGGTAGCACCAAGGTGTTGGTAGTTGGCAGAATAGGCGTAATGATCCTCGTTATGCCAACAGAACGTCGAAAATATCATACCGACATAAACCCAAGGAACTGTCATGCCAGAAATGTCTGATTTGATGTGTTTAAACAAACTCTCGCCATGGAATGGAAGAACATTCAGATTCCAGGGATCAGTTGCATACGGGTTGCTTGGGTCGCGTTCTGCAGTTGGGAAACCTGAACCATGAGTCGTGCAATGGATATCGGCTCCATATTCGACCTCGACAGTTTCCTCGAGGTCAGCAACCAGTCGCCAGAATTCCGTCTCCACGTCTTCTTCGGTAACAGGTCGGTGGCAGTTTAGCTCATGGTCAAAAGGCATCTTCTTCTCAAAGTAACCCTGCTTGAAATCGTTTGCCTTTTGTTGGAATTGTTTTAGCGAGTACAAGCCGCCCTCTTCAAAACCGAACTGGCCATCTCCGACGAGACATCGTGCACAGTTCCATTCTGTATCGGGCTTTCGCTTCAAAGGTGGATCGAGACATCCTGGATGATAGGCATGATCGCAAGATTCACAAAGCAGTAAAACGTTATCATTTCTCCCGCAAGTTTCGCATTTCTAGAAACGTTAGATGCATCATATTGGATAGTAGTGTTCAACCTACCTCTCCTGGTGGTAGTGGCTCTTCTCGTGGAATTCTTGGCACTGAAGGACGGAATGGCGTCATGTGCGATCCAGCCACAGTGGGTACGGCATCTGTCGATGTTAGTCTGGAAGTCATGGAACCAATGAAAAACGTGATCGGTCATTGCAGTTAAAATCCCTGCGCTTGGTCGCCAACGTCAAGACGCTGCAAGAATGCGACAATGGGAATTGACGCCAAGGGAATAGAATACAGTTGTATCAACTTACCTTTCTTGAGTCGCTTACTACGACGGCTGCTAGCCGCCTCAGAATCATCCAGGTCATTGTCCTTCTTGGCCGAGTCAGAGGACTCTTCACCACTGAGCTGACGCTTCAACGCTGTAGCCTTCAAGCTTGATGCCCAGTTGTCGGGTGTATTCTTTGCTGAAGAAGTAGGGCTTTCGAATCGCTTAGGGTCAGGTGTGAAGCTTTTAGGCTCGCTAGTTGCGCTGCGATTTACACTTGTAAAGCCAGAATTAACCGCGGTAAATCCAGAGTTGACGGCAGTGAATCCGCCAGACGTAGGTGCTTGTGATACAGGTGGTGCATCTGCCATGGGAGTGTCGCGATCTGTCTCGGTCTTTACTCGGCCTAGAGTCGCCTGTAAAGCATCGGAGGCATTGCGCGCTGGTGAATCACCGCGGAGACTCACAGGCGTATTGACATTGGATCGTCTGACCGGGGTCTGCCCAGGGCTCGGGGTTAATGGCCCACCATACTCCTGCTCCAGCTGTTGATGAACACCAGGTTTCGCGAGTCGTAGGTACTCCTCGTACGGACAAAGCCATCGCTGGTAAGAATTCTTTAGGGAAGTTGACAGTGATGACATGATCTTGCCACTGTATCCCAAATCGCGGCCGATTTCTGCCCATTTTTTGTGTTTGCAAACCTTCTCGAAGCCGCCTCTTGACTCAACCGCTTTCTTCAACCTATAAAGATCAAGCGGTTTCTTGTCAACGTACGGTAGACGATGCAGGTTCGTGCCATGCTGTTTGTGGAATTTCGAAAGGCCGTCAAGATAGGTGAGATTGGCACGTGTACCTACGACTGTCAGCCGGGATCCAAATGATGTGGTCAGAAAAGGGTGAAACACGTACTCCCTTCCACGGAGTTCAACTCTTGTTTTCGGGTCCTAAAATGGAATTTCTACATAATTAGCACCAGCCACAAGATAAGCCATCTCGCATATATAGCCTCAAAACGCGCTGAAATGCGCCAAAAATGTCATACCTCGGTATCGATTGCAAACTCTGGGTTCCAAGAATCGGGGGGGATAATCTTGCATATGCCAAACTTCCTCGCTTCGGGTGTGATTTTACGTAGATACTCGAAAGGGTCTCGCCAGTCTTCTTCAGTTGGTCGATATGTAGGTGCTTCTTGAAGACCATGTGGGCGACTCTCCTTAACCTTTTCTCTGACTGCGGTGGGTTGTCCACGACGTTCAACAGAAGTCAGGTCCAAGGCAGTACTTGAAAGCGAGCTGAGAGGAGTCTGAGGATTGTTCGGGTGGTATCCGTTGGAGTTGACTTTCGGCTTGGGTTTCGACGAGACACCGGCAGTAGTGGTACTGGGTGAGCTCCGCGAACTTCCATTTGTGCTATGAGTGCCCGAGGGGGCGACGGCGCCGACAGGTGGTACTGAAACCATGGTGAACGCGGATGATGACGGAGGAAAATTAACAAGTAGTTGACGACTAATACAGAGACGTATCGGGGTTTCGATCGAGCGTTACGGTTACGCGGCGTGCATCGACTTCATACTCGGGCAGTCCGTATCGTCAATGGAACATCAGCATCGCAGGCTAGAACTCTCAATCGCGACGAGAAGCAAATTGCATGTATTGGTGGAGCAGTTGGAAGGCGTGATAGAACGGAGTCGTCTTTCGAGCCTGCAGTGGAAGGTTAATGTCTAGTTTACATTTGGTTATCATGTTACAAGGGAGCATGAGAGATCATGTCCAACTAACATGGCGAACAAAATACTCACAACGACAAAGCCAATATAAAAACACCAAATATGCAAATGACACGGTCGATATTGTGCGTGTCAAGCCTGGAGTGATCGCACTTGGTTTTACTTGTTGTAATGGTTGGAAGAACGAGCAATCTAGGTCCAAGCGTGATTGTCGATGTTGTATGAAAGAGCCAAAAGTGAGGAAGGAGCGGAGGGTGAAGAGTGGGTGTGAGTGGGAACGAAGATGGGAAGGTGGGAATGGGTCGAGGGAATCCTAAAGGTAACTTTAGATCTTGGAGGCGCGAGCGACCAGTCTACCAGTCCAGCGCTCAGGTTAGCTTCGGCAGGTACCTTTGCACACAAAAGGAAAGAGAAAGAACAAGGACGGGGGTGTGAAAGGAAAGGGAAGGGAAGGGTGCGGCAGGAGGTACAGGCAGGCCTAGGTTCCTGGTCCAGAGTAAGTGTGCACGGGGAGTACCTCCATTTAACACGCGCATGGCACCAGGTACAAAGTACCCGCCGCCCTCGCTATCATTTACATACAGTACGGACGGAGCAGGGACCGGTGGGTTCGGGCCAACAAGTACAAACTGCAGAAGCATTAATGGGCAGCAACAGCGGATTTTTTATATCTTGATTCAATACTTTGAGTCTTTCTCAATTATTTCCAATTCACACCACTCTTTTAACGGCCGTCGAACCATTGTTGGCTGTTACAGCACTGAGAAACGCTGTCTTGATACAGGGACCCGAAAACTCATATGGCGGACCCACTAGAGACGACATCCGGCCGGTGCCCCCTCTACCGAGAACCACATCGTCAACGTCCACAAAAGCAACATGTCAGGCACAAAAGATGAGAATATGAGCTCTTTCGGAGAAACATGATGTTCTTTTTGGAGAAGTATAGGGAGCGATCATTAATGCGATAATATTGCAGTACAGAGCCTTGTTCTCGTCCCCACATAGGCTTTGCGACGCTGGGTGAAGCGAATCTACCTTCAGGGAGGATGCCTACAGCCTTGTGAGGCGCGTTACTACCATGATGACTGAATTAATATTGTCGCAATATGACGAGTTTAACAAGAAACACTCATACTAAATTGAACATCGCAGTCTTACAACAGGAAGATCAATTGATTGTCGATTATTTCAGGCCACGTCGTCATGGAGGGAAAGAAGAAAAAGTATCCGAATGCGGCAGATGATGGTGACATTGGCGAACAGTCACGCGCTGACTGGCATCATCATATTCCTTGTTCGCTGTGTGGCTGCTCGATGGCATGGCCCCTAAAAATCTGACGGGCCACAGCTGGGCTCCCAAAGAAAGGGAAAAAAAGGCGGGCCCAGAAAAAAAACCAAATCCAATCTGATATCCAACTCTCAGTGAACAGGGGGGGATTCATAATCGCCCGCTACCGAGCCAATCATGGTGAGATGACGTTCAGCGCAAACGCCGGGGTCTTCCCGGTCAGCAAGTCAACTCGCGTGGGGAACCGGGGGGGGAATAAGGCAAGCAAATAACAAGCTGGAATGCGCTATGATGAGGTTGGTTTTGGCTTCATCTACACGAATCGAACTTGACGGCTTAATTAGCTTATGCTCAAAACTTGCGGGAAGGCAAGTGCGAGGTGTGTTATTTATCGTATCAAACTTTATCTGGTATCAGAGACAAATTTTAATTGAGACAGAGGCAACATGAGAGCTAGCTACAATGATTATGGGAAACACCCCAAGCCTGACAGCTATCGTTTATTATGTCACCTAAAACAGGACAGGGTATCTACCAACGCCAAAACAACCCCAATCTCCCAGCTGATACTCAAATGTCCTCCTCAGCCTCAGCTTCAGCCGCTATATCCTTCTTTGTACGCCGTGGCTTCTTGAGTAGTTTAGTCACCTCTTTCGGTCCTCGAATACGAAGTGTCAACTCCTTCATCATATCAATCCAATTGATATTCCCGTTACAGCTCGGACACCTGCAGGATAGCGGTACCATAACACCCTTGTCTTCGCCTTGCAGAGCATATTCCCCCCAACATTCCAAATGACCCATGGCTTCGCATCCTTGGTGAGGGCATATTGGGTGAAGTCCACTGCCTGAATTTAGCGGCTCGTGGCAATGCACACAGTCTCCTTCACGTTCAAATGAGACGACGTTATGCGCCTTCTCGACATACGGTTTCAGAGGTGCGTAGTTGAGAGGCAGCGCGTGGATACCCCATGGTTCTCCTGAGTCTCCTTCGGGTTTATAATCCGTCTCAATCCTGAGACCTTCCCGGGGTTCTGCGCCTTGAGACATGAGCCAGGTATCCCACTTCCTCTTGATCTCTTCTGCAAAGAAGTGTAGGGTAAGTGGCCACCGTGCAAAAGTCGGCACTCCGGTAAGTAAATGGAGATTGGACACGATAGATATGGCACTATGGATGGGCTTCTTTGGCTTCCTCTGGCCCTTTTTTCTAGGTGCTCGTTTTGTGATTCGTTCATCTGATGGAATACTGGATGTCAAATGGGGATTCGTCAGAGCCCACCTATAACCCGGTCAATGTCCAAACTTTATAGAAATCACACTCAAACCCACTCAAACTTGAGAGCTGCGATCGAGCTCGGAAATCCCGATACAATAATTATCACTTCCCATGGCCGTAAGCTATCTTTTGCCGTTCTCACAGCACCTCCACGGGCGATACCATTGTGTTGGTTTAAGCGTTTAGGAGGTAGAGGCGTGGACCCTATATAAAAGGAAGCATGGCGAACCGAAGAGCGGAGGACGTACACTGTGTACAAGGCTGGGATAGGTCTTTGGAGCTGTGACATGGCGGCGATGAATGGTAAAATTCTGACGATGTTTACTTGGTGTGAGCGTGAGTTGGATGGGTGATGTGATGTCATGACTAATCAAGCCATCCCTAGTACCCCTTTACAAGATTTGGTAGTCGCACTTATGGATTATAAGTCAGACCGGCCAAGAATCCGATTGTATCATGTAATATTACGTCTGTATGTCCTTTTGGGAGACTCCAATATCTCAAACAACTTTCCCTGCGCCGTATAGTACATATCCCATCTACAACAAGCCCTGCTTCTGCAAATCGTAGTAGACCTTCTCAGGCATAACGTTGCCCTCTCCGTCCTCCATCTGCACCACGCTTCCTTCATCTACTGTAGTTCTCTTCTTCTCCTTCTGAATCTTTTCCCACAGCTGAAGCGCCTCAGCAATACCGGTAATATCCCTGAAAAGCGTTGTGTTGGTGATGCCGAGACACTTGAGACCGTAAATGTGTCGCGCTTCGTTAAAGTGCTTGTCAAACGCACGTCGGCCCATGTATACAAAGTTTCCGCAAATCTCGCAGGGAAACTCGACACCCAGACCGTGAAGGCGGTACAGCCAGAAGGGAATGGGCTTGCCGTCCCAGGCAAGAGGAAGCTTGAGGGGATTGTAAATGCGCTCCTCGCCATCCTCATCATCGCCTTCGCCCTCTTCTTGCTGCTCCTGAGGTGCGTCTTCAGAATTGAAATAGTTTTCGAGCTCCTGGGCGCGCTCTCGCTCCGTCATGCCTTGCTTGCGCTCCACATTGACTCTAGTATCGCTTCGCTCGGTGCTCATTGCACTGGCAAGTCGCTTCACTCTGTACTCTCGTTCTGCTACTGCACGCTCTTTTAGTCGCGTTGCCGAGGTTCCATTCCCGGCATCATCGATGGGGGCTGAGTCTTGCTCTTGACGCTGTTTCCTCTGCTCTGCCGCCTTGATGTGTTTCCGTCCGGTGAGATGGTTCTTGTAGACATTCTCGTTCTTGAATTCCTTCTGGCAGTCATCACACCATACGGCGTCCGCTGTGCTGGTCTCCTTGGCGGTGCCGTTTGTTGAAGACGCATCCCTCTCCCAGCCCTGAATCTCGTCCTTCTCCCATGCTGTCTCAAACTCTCCATCGAAAGAAGCGAGAACTTTGTCCACGTTTTCCAGAGGTCGCGTTCGTCGCATGAAGCTCTCGAGGTAGTCCGCTAATTGACCGACATACTTAAAGTATTGATCCGTTAGCTTGCCTGTTCGTGTGACACCACCATGTGCTGGGGAAAAGTTGTCGAACGTCTCGAGATACTGTAGATATGTGAGTCGTCTGACGTTGGGAAGGTTGAGGTAGGCTTCGTGAGAGGTTGTCAAGTCGAAGAATCGTCCGTAAGCTTCCTCTCCAGAGAACAGAGAGTCCACAATTGAAGGCATCGGTTCTCCATCTGATCTCTTGATTTTGTATCGTTGCTCCGAGTTTTCTGCTTGTTCATGAGGGTATCTCTCGTGATGATCGCGTACGTCTTTGAGTTGCTTGTAGAACTCTGCGAATGGGTCGCCTGTGCCGATTTGCTGGATCTCTTGCGCTCGAACTCCGTTTTCGTCTTTGTAGATGCCGAGAAGGTTGCTTGACTGGACTTGAATTTGATCTAGTAATTGAGAAATCTCATGGTCTCTGTTGAGGCGATCACGAATCTGAAAGGTTAGCAGAGGAATTATCGAGGAATTGAAGCAGCTCACATGTCTGGGTTCGTCGCGAATGCGATCAGCGATACCTTGTTCAAGACGCTCTAAATCCTCATGGATGTAGCGTTGCTCTTCGAGAACGAGCATTTCGGCGGATCTTGTAGTATGAGAACTCTCGAAATGTCAATGAATGTACTATAACGACCCTCAATCGATGAATGAGTGAATGGTCAAGATGAGCTTGATGCTTTAAAAATTGCGGAGCTTCGTCGCGAGTTCAGTGGCGTTCAGGCGCGCTTCAATGTAGAAAAGTTATTTGCAGTAGGACAAGAGACGAAATAAGTTAGTCAGCTCATTCTGCCTCAAGATGGGGACTCTACTTTTTCTTTCTGGTACCCCAAGCCTAATCGCTCCGAAGAATACCCGGCGCTGCGCGTTACGTCTTTGCTCCAGCCAAAAGTTAGTCTACATCCCAAAACTTTGACTTTACTTGGTCGTGAAGTGCTGTTCTTCATTTTTTTGCCATTTACCACAAACAAAAACGAAATCATGGCTGAAGGCGCAGGAGGAATTGATCGCAAGGCCGATGAGAGGATGGAGTTTTCCACCTCCAAGGAGGTTACGGTCCATCCTACTTTCGAGTCTATGTCACTGAAGGGTCCGTCGCATAGCTGTGGTTGATAGATGATCGAGCTAACAATATCTAGAGAACCTCCTTCGTGGTATCTACGCTTACGGATACGAGTCTCCGTCCGCTGTTCAATCTCGAGCCATCGTCCAGGTCTGCAAGGGCCGTGACACCATCGCCCAGGCTCAGTCCGGTACTGGAAAGACTGCTACCTTTTCCATCAGTATGCTGCAGGTCATCGACACCGCGGTGCGCGAGACGCAAGCCCTTGTTCTGTCACCCACACGAGAGTTGGCGACTCAGATCCAGTCCGTCGTCATGGCGCTGGGTGACTACATGAATGTCCAATGCCACGCTTGTATCGGAGGTACAAACGTTGGTGAAGATATCCGCAAGCTCGACTACGGCCAGCACATTGTCTCTGGTACCCCAGGCCGTGTGGCAGACATGATTCGACGACGACACTTGCGCACTAGACATATCAAGATGTTGGTTCTCGATGAAGCTGATGAGCTCCTCAACAAGGGATTCCGAGAGCAGATCTACGATGTTTACCGATACCTCCCTCCTGCCACCCAAGTCGTGGTCGTCAGTGCTACTCTTCCTTACGATGTTCTCGACATGACGACCAAGTTCATGACGGACCCTGTTCGCATTCTCGTTAAGCGTGACGAATTGACCCTCGAAGGTCTCAAGCAGTACTTTATCGCTGTTGAGAAGGAGGACTGGAAGTTTGATACTCTATGCGATCTCTACGACACTCTCACTATCACGCAAGCAGTAATCTTCTGCAACACACGCCGCAAGGTCGATTGGCTTACCGACAAGATGCGCGAGGCCAACTTCACCGTCAGCAGCATGCACGGCGACATGCCCCAAAAGGAGCGAGACAGCATTATGCAGGACTTCCGACAGGGTAACAGCCGAGTGCTCATCTCGACCGACGTGTGGGCCCGTGGTATCGACGTCCAGCAGGTCAGTCTGGTTATCAACTACGACCTGCCAAGTAATCGTGAGAACTACATCCACCGTATTGGTCGAAGTGGGCGATTCGGTCGCAAGGGTGTTGCTATCAACTTCGTTACTACCGAAGACGTGCGCATCTTGAGAGACATTGAATGTGAGTGCCCTTTCTTGAAATGATGTCTGCTGGAACCAATACTGACCTCTTTAGTGTACTATTCTACCCAGATCGATGAGATGCCCATGAATGTTGCCGATCTCATTGCTTAAGCTAGTAGGAGTTGAGGAATTGTAATATCATCGCTGTGAAAGAGAAACACTGCGTCGAGAAGACGCGGTAGAAGTGGAGGAAGGGGGCCGTGTACGGAATTCAGTGAGTTCTCGGCTTGCCCATCTCTGGCCATAACTGACTAACTCGAATATTAGACTACACGAGAAAAAAGATTGCCAAAAGAAAACAGAAGGGGGGTCACTTTGACCCTGAACAAAGGGCTTCTCGGGGTTAGCAGACAGTTTGAGGATTTCTAATGCAAAAAGCATATTCAGCTCAAGGCTCAATAAATTGTCAATGTTATTCGTCACGTCGGCCGTCATTTCGTCTCATAAGCGTCAATAGTTAATACTTTTGCCTATTCCGAAGAACTTAGAGCAAATGTACAATTATCTTCTTATCTACTGTCGCCCCAACTTTCCCAATTCGTCCAAGCACCATCTCGAAGTTTATTGGGTTTGTGGATGCGACACACGTACCCCTGCAAATCAGATCAAGAGTCAAGGCCCAATTTTCAACGACCCGCGAGTGTCATTGCGATGAGGAACCAAGAATTTGTTACGTGATGAATTGCTTTCTTTTGATCTACGTGAGATCTTCCCCATGGGGTACGCAAATTGCAACTTGACCACGATGCTCCTTAAGTGTCTATCAGCGCCCTTGTCTCGTGTACTATGTCGACAGGTCTAGCATGCATCGTCTTAGTGTCAGAGCCTCAGTGGAATTGATGTACTCAGACTGACTGTGTAGCCAGTCAGAGTCATGATTGGTCTCAGCTACAGCCCGCTATTAGACCCTGTCATTCCAGCATGGTGGTTACCAGATAAGTTAAGTGATAAGTTCTTATGCATCTATATCTTTTCTCCGACACATTACATCCTTTACTCAAAGTTTTACCTAAAACCAGTCACAAGATTCATTCCCGGCCCGTATACGAAAAGATGTGGACTCATACATGCAAGATATGCCATACCGTTCGCCATTCTTATCAGACATCCGTAGTTCAGCATAGCCAGAACCTGGAACTGATAACAAACCCTCCCCACTAGCTTGGACTTTCTACCCCAAGGATGCCTGTCCGATGCTGTACCTAGAAATCCCCAACCGCCACACTATACTGAATACGGCATATATTTTGCACACTTAAGCAAGCTGTGCGGCCAACTAGGTAGTCTAGTGCACGGAGATGCTCAATGGAAATCGACCCCATGTAACAGCGAATATCTGGGGTAAAAGATAAGTATGAGTACGTATCGAGTGATGGAACTCAGGGATATATATAAAGGGCCCAACATCCCTACTCAACAGGCGCATCATACTACCATACCGAATCCAAATCAGATTACCTTGAGATACGCCTCATTCTATTTCATATTCCTTGACTGCCAGAGAATGCTCACAACCTCCTCCCTTTATAACCATCCGACCATCGACTCAAGCTCTGGCGTACCATGGAGAAAGCAACACACATGAACCAGGCCGAGCGCGACGCTCTCGACCTCGCCGCCCTCGGCCATGAACAAGTCCTCTCCCGCAAATTCAGCATGCTGAGCATGCTATCCCTCGCCTTCTGCATTCTAGGTACATGGGCCGTATGCGCACAGAGTCTTGCAACAGGTATCCAGAACGGTGGACCCGTAACTTGTCTATGGGGCCTCGTCCTTGTTTGTCTTTGCAATCTCGCCATCGCCATGTCGCTTGGTGAAATGTGCTCTGCCATGCCGACGGCGCTGGGTCAGGCGTACTGGACTGCGAAACTATGGAGGACTGCGACAGGGAGATTCATGAGTTACATGACGGCTTTTATCAGCACCTTTGGATGGTGGTGTCTTTCTGCTTCGCAGATTGCTTTCATGACCGAGTTTGTTTTGTCGATGAAACTCATGTTTGACCCCGAATGGACAGGACTCGACAAAAGCTGGGTATTGTTCCTCGTGTACACTGGAATCAATATCCTTTTTACCTTTGTCAACTACGTTGGCTGCCGCTCCGAGAAATTCCTTCCTTACTTCAACAACTTCGTCGCCGTTGGCTTCGTCGGCCTCTTCGCCACTTTCTGTCTTCTCCTTCCTATCCTCGTTGGAACGAAATCAGACCTCGATTATCAACCGGCTAGATTCGTCTTTGGATCGTGGATCAACCAGACAGGCTGGTCAGATGGCGTTGTTTGGTTCCTCGGACTTGTACAGGCTGCGTATGGGTTGACAGCCTACGACTCTGTCATACACATGGTGGAGGAGATCCCAGCCCCTCGACGGAATGGACCTAGAACTATGGTGATGGCTATCGTCATGGGTGCTATCTCGGGCTTCATTTTCCTGGTTGCTATCCTGTTTTGCATACAGGATCTCGACACCACTTTGGATCCACCGTCGGGCTTCCCCTTCATTGAAGTGGTACAGAACATTGTGGGACTCAAAGGAGCAGCTACGTTGATCGCTCTGTTCATCTTCAACGGCTTTGGTCAGGGTATCTCGATCGTGACATCGTCCTCAAGACTTACTTGGAGTTTTGCCCGTGATGGTGGTCTTCCATTTGGAGATTATTTCTCTCATGTTGATCCTTACTGGGAAGTCCCTGCTCGTTCGTTGATCCTCCAAGGAGTTATTATCAATCTTGTTGGACTTTTGTATCTCTTCTCTAGCACCACCCTCGATGCTATTCTGAGCGTCAGCACCATCGCCCTTACAATATCTTACGCAATTCCTATTGCTGTATTAATGATCGTTGGTCGAGATAAGCTGCCTTCAGGGGGAGAATTTGGATTGGGCAGATTTGGACCAGCGCTCAACACAATTTCCATCATTTATACTGTCATCACGACTATATTCTTTTTCTTTCCTGGTTCACCAAACCCAGCTATTGCGGATATGAATTTTGCTATTGCCGTTTTTGGAATCTTGCTTATTCTTTCATTGGGTTTCTGGTTCATCAAGGGTAGTAAGTCTTTTCTGAGAATTGAAGATGTCTCTGATGATATCCTCTATGGCCAAGGAGACGACGAACAGCCAAGAGTGGTCGATGTACCCGAAAAGCAATAAGTATATATAGCTATATATGAAAAGAACCTATTGATCAAGTTTCGAGTCACTAGGCTGTGTGTCGGTAGATCTATTGTCCCTTCTGCAGCCTTGGCATTTCTAGAAGAACTCCTCCATCTCTGGGTCATTTATTGTCTTGTCTCTCGCAACAGCCGCGCGCCCAACCTTCTCATTAGTCTCATGATATTCATCCTTCAGGACATCTTCCAGATAGTCCCAAACACCATCGACCACATATCCTTTGAGCCCTCTGTACCAACCCACGAGGCCTATCTGGTTACATGTGACTTTCCTCTTGATGAGTTGGTTGAGTATTTCCGTTGCTGTAGACTCGTCTCTATCTTTGACAGCTCGAAGAAGGTCATCAATGGTCGACATGTGACGTCGCAAGTCAGGAATCAATAAATCGAAATAGAACCTGATGAAGGCCGCCATATCTGTCAAGCTCATTTGGGGCGAAAAACTGTCTATTTGCCAGCTGGGGCGGTTCCAAAATTCGTATAATGAACCTAACGGGTTACGGTCATAGATATGTCGTTGTTCCAGCTCGACTCCGGCAAGATTTTGTTTTCCAATATAGTTGATCATCTCAATATCAGGATAAAAAGCAGCCATGTGAAGGATGTTACGATTTTGTGAATCTCTGGCCGCCAGCGATGCACCTGCGCTGACAAGGGTACGCAATGCCTGTATGTTTTTGAACAGTACAGCTATTATGACGGGTGTGAAGCCAAATTCATCTTTTTCCTCGAGATCTGCTCCATGCATAAGCAAAGTATAGAGGATCTCGTCGGCGGCGTCTTGGCTCCCTTTAGTGTAACGGGAAAAAGTTTGTAGAATGGGGATTTTCTGGCTTCTAGCAGTCACTCCGGCCTCAAGTAACATACGGATGATCGCCAGGGAACCTATGTGAACGGCAGAATGTAGCGCACTGAAACCACTAGGATCGATGTAACCCACATTCATCCGACATTCTTCAGACTCCAAGAGTCTTGCTGTCTCTCTCTCACGACCCGCACGTGCAGAAAGCATAAGAGGAGTGCGTTTGTCGTAACAGTGCTGGTTGATGTTGGCTTTGGCTTTGATCAAGACATCCAGTGCCTCCAAGTTTCCCTGAAGCACTGCATGGTGGATTGGGGAGAAGCCAGTACAGTCCAGCTCATCAATGGCCCACGGTTGCTCTTGTAGCACCTTCAACATTCCCTCTCGTGTCCCTTCTGGATCCATGGCCTCCAGATGGACATCGCTTCTGTGAATCACATCCCAACCAGGGATATAGGATGTCACACTTTCCACTATGTAAAGAAAAGTGTCAGGTTTCGGTTCAGATGTATCATAACTTCTCATAAGGACATAGTCGGTTTTTCTACTAATAATCAGCCATACTCGTTAAGTTTATCGTCAGGCATGCAAACCTCGGTAGTCCTTGTCGAGGTAATAAGTTTTCCCACAATTCTAACAACATTCTGGCAGCCTTCCACCCACGGTACGTTATCGTGTACTGCAGTTATGTCTGTTTAGTTTTGTATAGCGGCATCGCGTAGTGTGAAGTGTACCTACCTCCAATAGAGTGTCACCATCTTCACAGATGTCGTCGGGAAAGTATTTGTAACCCTCCCGGATATGCTCTTGTAGTACCGAAGGATGGGATATCATAGGGTAAACTGTGTGGCTAGTCGGGAGCACCCTGCAGGGTCGCAATGACAAGTTCAACCTCGGGTCTTGAGATATTTCGACTGAGACAACTCCAGCCCAGAGCCACTTTGGAAGTTGATACTCAAGTTTGACGGCTCTGTTCGACCTGCACCTGCGTTCGCAAGTATTGCCTAAGAATTCATATCTGACGAGCCACGATCCTAGCAGAGATTTGGCCCATGCACCACCGGTATACTCTCGTTTATTGAGATGACAGCGGCATTGGCAGTCAAGGCTACACATACGAGGGCTCTGAGAGTGTATTGTTGTTACACTCACGAGATTCTCCTTGTCTTCAGTGACTGTAACGGGAGAGATTCCCTGGCCGTCAGTCTCTTCCTTAGCTAGGTTTGGTGAGTGGATCACGCCACGATCTTCTGCCTCTTGGTCACGAGGCTGCCGGGCTTCCACAGAACTCGAAGATGTTGAGATAGATGCTTCAAGTAGGTTGGGCAGTGCCCGGTTTACATGCTGAGATTGGTGTGTGTGATATGCTAACTGTTGCGTGACACGATGGAAGAGCCTGATCATGTCAGTGGATTCACAACGGCACCACAGCAACTCACACTTCTTGGCGTATATTGCCATGATCTACCATGGACGAGACTCGAAATGCGACGGCCATATGCAGATTTGATTTTATCGCCTGGGATCTCTCTCGAAGGTTGTTGATTTTGTTAGCGTCGGGGAGCCACTTCACTCTATCCACGTAGCGCTTGGGGTCATTCGCTTTGTGAGGGTACGAGTACTTTTCCAAGATTTGATTGAGATCGTTTAGTATATCTTGGAGTTGTTCTGCCGCCAAAGAGACCAAGGGATATTCTGTTGGTCCAAGAAGCCGTTGGGCTGGCATTGCTGGGTCTGCTTGTTGTTGCGCCTGCATGATCAAGTATTCGATCATGAGAATCTGCTATCGCTTTAGTTACAAAACATTTGAAAGATCGAAGATGCCTCACTTCTCCTTTTATATTATGGCACTCTCTTTTCATGCCAGAGTTCTGGCGCAACAAGTCGACAGCTTTGAGTGTTCCTTTCACTGCTTGCGCTAGAGCAATGGAACTTGCTATGGCTCCTAGAATCTCCAATCCCGACATTTCGAGAATGCTTTCAGTCTTGTCACGGACAACAGAGAGGATTCAAATTGTCGAAAGTTGCAGGAAGAAGAGAGGCAAGCCGGGCGGGGTTTGGTATGCTGGGAGCCTTAACAGGCTGTGCTGAAAACGCCTGGCCTGCAGAGAAGTCCTACCCAATCATGAGCGCAAGCAGTGAGAAAGAGGTCAAGAAACCTGCCCTGTGGCAGCCGATCTTCCACATGGCGTCTCTTTGCTGACGAAAATCCAGAATCGGCCAGTAATGACGATTTACATTCACAAAGAGCGACGCAAAAGACAGGATACGACAGAGATCTTATCAGTGGTGGTAGCTCAATTTATGAAGTTATTCCCAGGACGTACCCGGGACTATGTCGATGTGGTCCACACACCCAATGTTCTACAGCAATAACACCTCGAATATTGTCACCTCTCTTGATTCCTTAACATATGTCTTTGATACCATGGCGAAAGTCTTGTCGTACTGATAGACATGGTATCTGAGTTGATACGGCTTAAGATAGAATCCGTTTATCGAGATTTTACTCGACGCAAAATAACAAAGTGCACACCCAAGCCCAGGTCATGAGCATCGTTGATACATAGGAGAAACTAATGCGCGTCATTGAGATACACATTCAGTTTTAGGCCCATCATGCCCATGCCCATGCCCATGACCATGACCAACAGCTTCATTTGTCAGCCTCACAGTTCCTCCAAGATCGTGTGTCCTGTTTCACCTTTAAACTTAAATATCTGACGCCAACTCTTAACATGAAGAATCTCGAATCGGTTTGACAAATCATAGGGCCCTATATGAGCCCTTGTTCTCCGGGTAAGTTCAACGGGAGGACCTCGCCTCATATTTTCGTCCAAGCTAAACGTTATCGTAACCATCGTAGCCACCAGAAACGTCTGTTTCAGCCCCAGCCTCTACACCAGTGCATGAATACACAGGTAGCTTTTATCTAGACCAAGGGAATGCATACAATCAGGAGTCGTCATCATCATCAGGAACCGACGAGTCAAGCCACCATTGTTCTCCTGTCTCAGCCTTTCTTCTAGAAAAAAAAAAAAAAAGCCATTAGCACCCTCCCTCTGTAGGTTAGGAACAGCCAGCGAAGTGTTGACAATTCGTATTATGAAACCGAAGCGAAAAGTTTAATTGATCAGACCAGAACAGCTTAGTAGGTTACCGGCTCTCTGGTCACAATGCAACGCAGCGATGGATCATCGGAGGGAAGGCCTGTTTCTGGTCATGGCTGAAACGTCCCGAGGAACAGACAAACCCATGCTTTCCTTTTGCCTTTGCCCTGGATGTACATAAGCACTTGGAGAAATCGTTGGAACCCATGGAGCAAGCGCGGCGTGAACTACAGACATGGCATCATCATTTCGGACCAAATTTCCATGAGGCATGTGGAATGGATCATGACGACAAGGGTGCAATGCAGTTAGATAGCAAGGGCATGCACTTTTGCGGCACCGAGGTCCCCAAGGTGTGGAAAACGTGGGATTGGACAGGGTATCGAAATGGCGGCTTGTTGATGGATCGAGAAAGTGATATTGCACGTAAACTCGTAATCACATCTTGCTTGTGTGTCTTGAATGTCTGATTCTACTGCAACACCCTCAACAGCCCATACCAGATTCAAGCGAGACATAGGTAGTAGACTCGTAATATTTCGTGGCTAGTGAGCAAGAGTCATGCTGCACAAAATTACCATAGTCTGAGGCACGGCGCGAGATCGAATTTGTATCTAGGTCAAGCCTAGTTGAACCTAATTGAGAAAGCCCGACGCCACAAATGGGCACCAAGAAGCATGCCAGGCTGAACCAGAGTTTTGCAAATGGTACCCGTTCCTACAGTTAGTAGGGTAAGGTTGCCATGTGGGATCAGAGTGCTTGTACGCATCTAGCGAGAACGTAATGTTAAAAAGAACGAATTGAACGAATGAGTGAATGGTCGGGGAAGCAAGCCGGTGACAGGGGGGCTTTTATTGGGAAATATGGGATTCGGGAAAACTGGTAAATGAATTGTAAGAGGATAAAAACAACGCAAATACTACATGCGACATTGATAATCTTGGAGTTTGGGGATTTCGGCCAAGGTTCAAGCCGCTGGTCCGAGCTAGCAAAGGTGATCACAATGGCGTGGAATGGATATGCAAGATTGAGTGCAGCACCAAGACCGTCGTTGAGACCCTCTTGCATGGCCTAGAAGAACTCAAATTCAATGGACGTCCGAATTGCCCTATTCTCAACGTCCATTAGTTTGGATCGTCCCAAATGGTTATCGGTATGGAATGCAAAGACGGCATTTTGTTTGTCACCACCACACCCAATATTCTTCTTCCGGGCTTCCATGCTGCAGTGCATCCCCTAATTTTGTTGTCGGTACCAATCGCTTAGAGTCTCCTCATGTAGGTTCCGCCTAGCCAGGAACAAAGACAAGGATCGGGCAGTTGGAAACGCTGTGATTAAGACCCGGTGAAGCCCCAAAACGGTTTGGTTCCGCCGGGGGAAGACGATCCGGGCCGATGAAATCAAGGGTTGGGACCGTTTTTGGTACCGAGCGTCTGCAGTATTGTTCCGTTGACACCAGGGAAGGTTCTTTTGCTTCGCGTTGAGTAGGGATATGGACTCGTAAGTGGGCGACGATGAGATCGGTGATGCTGAGCTTGAGCTCGTATGAAGATTGGATTGGCATCTTGGTGGATGTATGTACGTATTACAATGTCGTGTAATAGTATAAGGCGAATCATGTCGCTACTGTTGGTGGGATCTTGAAACGTCATTGGGCCATGCTCGTGGGTGCGTACGGGTGAGGCGTGAGTTGACGATGCACAACATTGAAAGTCACTCGCACAGACGCTTAATAGAAGCGCTATTGCAAGTATGTAAACTCCATCCCAGTTAGACGGCCAAGCAAAGGCCAATGTCTCTCTTGATAGGAGTCTGCAGAAGCTTGATGGAAGAGAAGCCGTTACCAGCATCCGGAAGAAGTGGGCAGACGAACCTTAGCTTTACCCCTGACTTAGTGATTAGTCCCGGGTGATTTACCAAGTAAATTATCTCCCTGCTCGGGTTAGCTAGCTCACTCCGGTGTTCCTTTGGGACAATCCATGATAGGGCGAAAGAGGCAGGCCGACCGTAAGCTATTTGTGTTAGTTGGGCGGAGCGAATAATGACCTTCGGTTGTCACTCACATGGCCCATGCTTGGCAGATCACCAACCGGAATCTGCACAAAGATCCCTGGAGAATGCAACGACGGGATCGACAAGAGCTACTGCAGTGGGCCATCTAGAAGGCTGCTTATGATGACGCTCGAGTCAGTGCCGTTTTCCTCACAAACTTCTTCTCACAGTGGTTTTTTGTTGAAGAGCTGAAGGAATAGTCCACACAGAACGGGTGGAAAAATAAATATGCACAAAGCTCGTTCCTGAATATTCACTCGAGGCAAGGATGTAACCCCGGGCCACCATAATGAAATACCAGGGTTCAATGTGACAGTGAGGTATCATTGTACCCCATCAACCTGCATGGCATTGCAGGGCTTGACAGCCTAAAAAAGCGACAACAAAGATTGTGTGGGTGGTATGAGGCTGACTCGGAAATCTAGACATGACATTAAATAGCATGTATGTATGTATGTATGTATGTTTTTTTCTTGAGATAATGGAAGTGTACCATTAGGATTGGGACTGTCGCAATATTAGTATATTATACGAGTCATTTCCTGATTCGGATCTCTTACCGCGCATGCAACCTGCCATCTGTATGAGGTGAGATTTATGTTTGTGTATCCGTCGTACCTCTTTCATATTGTAAGAGGTAAAAACACCATAAATATATGCATATTTTCATGTCTCATTTATTCAAAGCTTCTGTACCTACCGTAGCCTCACGGGCCGTCATGTCTCTGATTGCCACGTGCTGTTCCTTCCGTTCCCGTGCCAGTATGAGTGGAGATTGTAGCAGGCGAGTGTGGAAAGAAGCAAATTGTTTAGTTGCTTGCTGCTTGTTGGATCGATTGATCATGTTTTTGGAGATGAAAGGCGCAAACATTGATCTGTTTGTTGCATGTGCATGTCTCATTGTGTTGCTTTTCAATAGGAGCGGCAGATGCGGCAGATGAGGAGGTCAGGAGGTGGATTGTTTGTGGCTGCTAACTTCCTCAACACCATAATTTCTAGACTACTAAGATATTGTTGACGACACTTAAAACTTCACATGCCGTACCTGTACTACCATTGTTGACTGTTTCTTACCTGCTTTTCTCTCATCCAAATATTCAACGTCCAGAATCTATCATGCTTGGCAGCTTTCCCCTGCCGTACACCCTTCTTCCTAACATAATATTTTTGTATTCTTTTCTTTTTTTTTCTCTCCCGAAAGTCCACTTTCCTCTTTTCGCTTGACATCTTGACTGATTGGCGTCCTTATCTTAATTTAGTCTCGAAAAGACCGTCATTGATAACCCTGTTTGCCTGCCCCGACGAGAAGGCTGATTGATATTGATTGATTGTGGAGTTTACGGTATTACGAGCGACCTTGTTGGGTATGAATCCCAGAATATATCGTCTGTGTTGACAGCTATTATCGGCACTTGGAAACCTGTTGCTTCGCTTCTTGTCGATCCTCTCTTCGCTGGTGGTCAAGATTCTGCCCGAATTCGACTCGAACAATAATAATATTTCGTTTCTGCTGTGCTTCCGACACGCTTGATCTCTTTAGGAAAGCAGTCTCCAGCTGCGAGGTCCGTCGTGTTAGTGCTGGCACTTGACTGGTCCGTCGCTCACTAACATCTCCGTCTCTCTGCGTGCAATGTACCAAGAGCCATACTAGCAGGCTGTCACGAACCTTTCATGACTCGCTGCAGCCATCTCATTTCCGTATCGACACTTGCCGTCAATCACTACGACCCGGCTCCAATAGTCCGCGTCGCTGATTTTGGCTATTCAACAAGGCTGTCGCATCAATGCTACTTACTATTGACTTGACTCCCATATTCGCAAGGTCACCCTGAAATGAGGCTTGTTCTACAAGAAACATCAATTGAACTGCTTTATCTAGACCTCTGCCGAGAGTAAGAGTTTGTGACCCTGCAGAGGATGAATAAATCGTTCATAACTTATCCCGGTCTTGCTGGAGAATAAACAGCCCTGAACGAGATTGTGGTTCGGGGAACGTCAGACCTTTTCTGTTCTGTTGCAAAGCCAAGCAACCATACGCCATAAACCCTTTGACTCATGAGCAAGCTAATAAACAGGCTCAGCAACCGTCAAATCCAACGAGCGGCCAGCAGCCGCCAAATAAACCGCCAAAGCGTCCCAGTTAGTCAGTCTGCCAGTCCAGTCCACTACTTGACCATCCCTGCGGATCCCTGGTTTCCTGGGCGCGATCGCCGACGGACTCAGGGGCCCCGAACGACGCTCGGGCACCTTTAACTCTCACAGGCTGTCCTCTGCCTGAGCCGCTGTTGGGTCTAGCTCCAAGCCTTCAAGCCCCGAACCCCCGCAGAGGAGTCGAGGGTCTACCCCCTGGCGCCTCTTTTTTTTTCTCTCTCGTCAACCTGTAAGGGTAGGGTCTTGGTATGGTTGTGGATACGCTTCACTGCCTTCTGGTCTGTTCATCTGTTCCGAGATGCCTAGGCCTCCCTGGTCAATCAGTTCAGTTCAATCGAGTTGGCGTATTAGTTTGGCTCTTGTGTTCCTCAAAAGCGCCGCGCCCCGTCTTCCTACCCCCATCCCCTTCCTTCTCGTCTACTGTTTCTGTTTTGTTGTTTGTTAATTTGCTTCTTCAGAGGCTCATATCACAGGCACTGGCAAGACCTGTCACATCTCAGCTACTGTTCTCCCTTGCATCAAACACACGAGGTCAACGCCTGCGCAGCGCATTCTGCGCCATCGAATCATTTCTCGCTTCGTTCCGACCCTCGACACCCAGCCCACGACGCACGACGCTCGTCCCTCTATCACACTCTTCCGTT
>JAATNT010000307.1:0-48782 GCA_020137375.1 Fusarium chaquense | reverse complement strand
GGGGCGATGATAGCAGAGCGAGGAAGGTTTGCAATTGCCTGGATGAATGATGAGATGTGGGTAGTACCCGAACCGTCGAGAATCCATTCCATAACATTTGGAAAAGGCATAGAAAGAATTACTGCGAACAAGTGTATGTTTGTACAAAACAGTTCAGATTCGGTTCGAAGAATGAGTTATCAATACACATGATAGTTGGGTATGGTAAGTCGTTGGCAGAGCAGTACCAGTCGTCGTAGGCAAAGAGATTGGTTTGAGGAGGGTTCATCGGCGCTTCCAGTATTGTTGTAGAGTTACTCATTTCTGAAGGAACTCTAGTAGCAGTCGTTTCCCCTCCTGATTCTTCCGATGTGAAAGGCGAAGACCTTCTTGTTGATGCGTTCGTTGACAATCCAGGTCGCGTAGCTGATGCCGGCTCGCTTGTCGTCGAGTCACCAATATGATGACGGATGTTGGAATCCAGTGAATGGAGCACTCGTAATAGTGCATCCCTTTCCATTCTGACTCGATCTAGCTGATCCATCAGCAAGGCTACTCGCGCGTTAGAGTCGGCTTGTCGAAGGTTTTCCACCATATTCTCGAGCTGCGCGATGCGACCTTTTGTCCTCTCGCGTGCCAGCCTCTGGGATTTGCGGTCGTGCTCCAGCTTTTTGAGCCGGCGGCTCTCTGCTGTAGCATTCTGGATCTTGGTACACATGACGATCGCCTTTGCGGTGGAAATGAAAGCAGAAAGTGGATATCTAACTTTGAGAGGGAAAACGGCGTTTGTTATATGGGCACTGGGAGCAGATCCGGAGAATTAGATACGGAGGCCTCAAGATTAACTATGATGAAGCTGGGCGGAGGGCTGACACCAAGAGGTATATCGGAACCAACTGGGCATAGCGTAAGTCTTGTTCAGCTAGAGTGGTATTTAAATGTCTTATTGTGTCAATCTTTCCTTTCTATAACCTAGCTCGATCAATTCCGCGGAAATGTACGATATTTAATGCTGGGGGATCCATCCAATGCTTTATATCATAGCATTATAATTTCCAGTTGTCAATTTACTCAATTTAATCCATTATTTAACATATACTAATTAATATAGAATTAATTCTATCCCATAAATCCATTGTCTTAGGCTGTCTCTCAACTAAAAACAGGCCCAGATTTACCATAGAACTCTGCTACATCTTTAGCCAACGCCTCAGGTCGTTCCCAAGCAATGAAGTGTCCACCCTTGTCATGCTGTTTCCAAAACTGAATGTTGCAAGTTTCCTCCATCCACTCTCGACGACTGATCCAAAGCTTGGAGTAATGTTAGATAAACAGGCGCAACTTAGACCTGAGAACCTGACCTCTTTCGGAAACACAGATCCTCCCACAGGTTGCGAGATGTATTTGCCCAACATACTATCCGGATTACTGTTCAAAACAGCTTCAGTCTCTTTGTAAATCTGCATAGCGGCACTTGGACTGCCCTGGTGGTGGATGAAGGCCTAATGGATGAGCTCGTCCTTTGTCCAGGGGTAGTTATCGGTCCAGGCTTTGGGTTTGTCGACAAACCATGCTAGCATTCCAGTAGGAGAATCGTGCAAGGCGTAGCCCAAGGTCACGGGTTTCGTTTTTTGAATACGCTAGTAATCACGCTGTCGTGTGTTAGTCACCTCTGACCGGTATGAGGAAACAGGGCCAAGCTTACCTCATTGTTTGCGAACCAATTAGTCCGCTTGAAATTCTTCAACTCCTGCTCACTATAGTCGCTCTTTAGAAGAAGAAGGATATCCCTTGATGATATCCATCAAGGCAACCGAAAATCACTCAAAAATACCAATGCCTATAGTCATATCAAAGAAGCCCTTACAGCCGCCCGCTGCAGCGGCAAGAAAAAGCTAGGCAAAAAGAAAAAAGCCGTGCAATCTTCTTCTCGGCTAGGTTTTTCTTGCCGCTACAGCAGGCAGCTGTAGAATGTAGAAAAGTTGTATAGCCGAAATAGCTGGTATTTTCGCAAAGATCAGCTGTTTTGTCTATACAGATGTAAGGGCTTCTTTGATATGCCTATAGGCCTGATGATAAGTTTACCATATTGAATTACACTTTTCGAGTATTATGACTCCAATACTCACACAGGAATGCCTATAGGCATTGGTATTTTTGAGGGCATCTCGGTTGCCTTGATAGATATCATCAAGGGATATCGTTGTTCTGCGACCGATTTTGACCTTCAAGACCTCTGATAGATTTATCTTGTTTGTGGTTTGTTGATAGAAGTGAAAGGAAGAGGGAAAAAAACTGGATGGAAGCCAGTAAATAATGCATTTTATGTCTAGCTGAAACCCTGTGTTAGGGCAGTAAGCAAAGGTAAAAAAGAAAAGGCCCTGTGTGAGTATTGGAGTCATAATGCTTAAAAAGTGTAATCAAAAATGGAAAGCTTATCATCAGGAGATCTATCGCAGGGGGTGACTGACCAGCCATGGAGAAAGATGAGTGGAATAGTATCGTCCCTCGAAGAACAATGGTGTATAAAATGGACATCCAAAGACTCGAAATCATCAACCCGGATCGGTGTTTTAAAGTAGTCAAAGGCATTCAAGAACTCCTCGTACTATCTCCAGTCGTACTGATCGTGCTAATACCTACAAGCTCTTGGAGAGAAGAATGTCCTATTTTTAGGTCGTTCCATTCCACATCGGCCATTCCATCATCTAGTCAAGCGTAATTGAGCTTGATTTTGACCTCTTCCAGTAAGCTATCGGGAACATGGATCTATCATCCTGATGATAAGTTTTCCATCTTCAATTACACTTTTTAAGCATTATGACTCCAATGCTCACACAGAACCTTTTTTCTTTTTTTCTTTTTCTTTTTTGCCTTTGCTTGCTGCCCTAATATATGGATCTATCATATTTAGTTTTGCCAAAGCCTTTGAACTTGGACATACTGACCTTGAATAGTGTGATGTCGGTCATGATAATGGGCAAGTTAGTCAAAAGAATTTTTGAAAAGGAGATGTGCAGCAGATCGAGTAATGCAAATGATTCTAAAAAAGGAGTTGTGTTTTGCGAAAACAGATTCTCTTAAAGTCATTAGCGACACCTCCATTCTATAACACAAGAGATTCAATTCATAAAGCTTGACCCCTCTTCTACTCAAAGCTAACTCCAAGTCGTGGCACTCATATGGAACTTTTGCAACCAATCTCGAGTTCATCACCGGTACTGTTTTTGACTTCGTCATGGTTCCCTGCATTTGGCTTCACTCGTATGTATTTGTTTAGGATCGACAACGAGGTTCCCTTTAGAGTTAAAAATAAGCTTAGAAATCGTGCATACAGGCTTTCGGACTTTTTGGATTTAAAATGCTTAATTCCGAATCATTCACAAATTCTGTCGGAAATTCCAGAGCGAGTCGACGTCATTGGCATGCATGGAGGTCTTGGCAAGTAATTAAAAGACAAGTATAAGTCAGCAGTAGAACAACAAGAAAATATCGAAAACTCGGCAATCCGAGGCAAAGCAGCAACTACAATTCAAAATGGCAGCACAACAAAAGTTTGAGGGTTGGGTCGCTGAAAAGTCCACAACGGAGCAGGACTTGGTCTGGAAGGAGTATGAAATGAAGCCTTTTGAAGAAACGGATATTGAGATTCGTATCACTCATTGCGGGGTTTGTGGAACTGACGACCACACCTCAAAGGATGGCTGGGTAAGCCCTACTATCAACGTTACAGTCCAACTACTAACAGCACAGGGAACTACGACTTATCCCATTGTCGTTGGGCATGAAATTGTAGGCGTAGCAACCCGCATCGGTTCCAACGCCGAAGGAGATATCAAAGAAGGCGATATAGTCGGCGTAGGCGCTCACAGCGACGCCTGTTTCCAACGCGATGGTCCATGCGAAGAGTGTGCCAACGGTCTTTACAATTACTGCTCCAAGATAATCCCTACCTACGGCGGCGTACATAGATGCGGAACTCCATCTACAGGTGGCTACGCAAAATATCATCGCTGTCCATCCAGATTCGTCATCAAGATTCCCCAGGGTGTAGCTCCTGAACATGCGGCTCCAATGCTGTGCGCTGGAGCCACCATGTATGCACCCCTGAAGTACTTCGGAGCGAAAGGACGAAAGGTTGCTATCATCGGCATTGGTGGATTAGGCCATTTCGGTATCATGTTTGCCAAAGCTCTGGAAGCCGCTGAAGTTGTCGCTGTTTCGAGAGGTTCTAATAAGAAAGCTGATGCTCTTGCTCTTGGAGCACATGAGCATATTGCCACGGGTGAAGAGGGCTGGGCAGAGAAGAACAAGAGGAGGTTTGATCTGATCATCAACACAGCTGATGGATCCAACGTAAGATTTACACTCTCATTCGCTGCTTTGACATTTACTAATATCTGTTAGATGCCATGGAACGAGTACCTAGGACTTTTGAGAGTGGATGGCACAATGGTTTCGGTTGGGGCACCCGAGAAGCCAATCCCAATCAACATTTTCTCGCTGATACAAATTCGTGGGAGGTTTGCCTCTACTTCGACTGCGACTCCTGACGAGATACGGGAAATGCTTCAATTAGCGGCCGATAAGAATCTCAAGCCATGGGTTGAGGAACGCCCAATGAGAGAGGCCAATGAGGTGTTGAGGGATCTTCAAGCTGGAAAGCCAAGGTTTCGATATGTTCTTGTCAATGAAAACTGAGACTACTGGTCTAAAGCTTGAGAGTGGTATAGAACAGCTTAAATTCTACTTGATGAAAAGAGCCGAATTTAGTAATTAAAGAAACTTTAAGCGGATATGAAGGTAATGATTCTAATAGATACCACACATAATCAACAAATACATGCGCCATTGCTCGGCCCAATCAATTTGACCAGCACCTCAAGATCTATACGCGCGCGTTAAAAACAGTACGTCTCCTATCTACAGTACCTGTTGCATCTCAACCATCTTGTCATGAGCCTTCTGAAGCCGCTCCTTAAGATCCCATCTGGCATCTTTGTCAACCTTATCAGCCATCTCTTGGAGCTTAGCAGTCCAGTCCTTCCACCTTTCTGCGGTTATCTTATCAATCCGGCTACTTTCTTCGACCGAAATAACCTTTGCATAAGCATCGCCAGCAATAAGAATGTGGTTCGCAACGGCGAGAATCTGTGATTGTTTGAGGATGCTCTTTGTGATGTCACCCTTGTTGTGTGTTTCGAACGCGGATACAAGGTCGTGAGATACCCAGAGAGAGCCATAACCATCAAGCAGATCTGCTTGGAAGAGCTTGGCGACAAGTGCCGCCGTGTTCAGCCAATATTGTGCTATTTCTTCGGCATCAGGCCTGTCTTCGTCGAGATTGAATCTGTCGACTATCTTACGTATCAGCATTAGACTTTATCGGGTTGAGATCTATTGCATACCGTGAAGTGGTTCCCATGATCCGCGAGCAGCCGTTTGTATACCATCAAAGTCACGAGCGGGATCAGCACCCTAGCAATGTTAGCATTTATTACAATGCAGCGAGAGATATTGACATGTATACCTCGTGTCTGAACTCGGATGGAATGTTTTTTGCCATCCGGATAAGGAATTGAGCAAGAATTTCAGTTTTGGGGTCTGGATAAGGCAGCTCGGTGGACGTTTCAAAGACGATCACCGCGATGCTGTTCAAGAGCATGAGGCTGTATTTATGTGGTCCCTCCATACCATCCTCTTCGAAGCGAGCGTTCTCGGTATCAATGCTCTGAATATAATGATTATAACAACGTTCGATCGCTTGTGAGATGGCTCCGTCGGAGTCGCCTTGAGCTAGCAGCATGTCACGGACAGCCTCGTAATAGGCAGCCTCGGAATCAACGTCTAGCTCATCTTGTTGTTCCTCGATGGAGGTTTCAAGATACGTTAGCCATTTCTGACTTTCTTCTTTGTCGTCTTGGTCTGCCATGATTTGCAAGTTATGGATGATATGTAAAGGATACGGAAGAAAAATTTAAATTGAAAGAAATGATATTTAATTAAGACAGAATGGTGAAGACAAGTCCCTCTTATTGTTGAATTATAACTTGTAGTAGGAAGCCTCGTCAGGCTGACCTGAGTAATTACCGCGGCGGTATTTCGTTTTGCCGCCGAGATTATGCTGCGCCTCTGTTTGGTCCAATCATATCGTCGGCTTTATAGACGCGCGTTAATGCTCAACTGAAACAGGACCTGCATGAACCCTTGAACAGGTGATTGCGTTATGAACTATTTCCGTCGGGGAAATAATGATCTACCTCACGATCTGATTATAAAGGTCCCGTTCTTACCGCCCAGAATTGTTCATATCACCAACTGCCAATACTCGACCCCGGCTTTGATGAGCTCTGTGATTCGGCACGACAGAATAACGTTCAACCAACATCATGATTCAAATGCCATATTCGTAAAAGTCGTTATGTTGCAAGCGCGTATGTGGTTTCCGTGAATAAAATAACTACCGTCACCAACAAAGAATGATCCAAGCACTTGTCTCAGGTTCCGTTCGGTTATGTATGTTGGTTCTTCAATGTTCCATTTCACAACGCCAGCGCCAAAGGTCATGATTCGAGGCCAACAGTTCTATAATCATAAAAATGGAAAGTGAATTCCATTCCATTATATAAACTTGACTTATCTTCGAGCTTAGGAGAAATCAATCCTCACCGTCATCCTCCAAGAGTCCTAGAAAGCCATCGCTGGTCGATTTACTTCTCCTCTTAGTTCTCTTTGTCCTTGAATTCTTTCGATAGACCATATCGTATCCCACGATAACTCTTATATCTAACAACAACCTCTTTTTTCAAAAAGAACTTCATCCATTGTCATCACTATGAACAGGCTATTTGGTCGCAGAAGTGAGCCCAGACGTAGCTCAGACGATGACTACAACAAAATGGTAAGATCTATAACTAATTCTCATCTCTGTTTCTTTCCTACCTCCTAGTCACTGAAAGCATCATGTTTTCCATGCTAACTGTTTCCAGCAATACTTCACTCCCCGTGGTGAAATACCAGCCACGGTGGTCAAGCAACAGGTCCAAGAAGTCGTCGTTGACCCTACGGACAAAAGGAAATGGAAATACCCTCATGAGTACGGGAACAAAGAGAAAGACCCTAACGGCAAAGAATATCAAAACTTCCAGCCCTTCGAGCAGAGAAACCGCCCTGGCGAAGTAGGGTTCTACGAAATCCCCATCGATAGTCGAATGAACCTGGACAAGAAGGCTACGCCCTTAAAACTCATTGAGAAGCGACAGACAGAGACACTTCACCGCAACGACAGAGCTCGAGTGGTGCTTAACGAGCACAATGACCCGGGCGTCTTTCGGGGAGTTGCTGTAGTGGAGAACCAAACTGCTCGTAACTACGGGGTCGCAGGCGTTATTTATCATCCCGAGGGCAACACTAAGGGCTTCCAACGTGCACCCATGGAGCCTCTGAACCGTGAAGGTCGTCAATATCTGCGACGATTTGCGGATGACGATGGTGATCACCGTGTGACTACATGGCCACCTCGAGATGAGGATGCAGAAGACCTTACAATGTATGAAGAACGTTTTCTGAAGGAAAGGGCCGCAAGGCCGAAACCTGTTCCCAAGGTTAAGAGCAAGTTTTTCAAGTGATATGTTATGGTTGATCAGCGCAAGGCTGAGTGAGGAAGAAAGGGCGTAATAATGGATGGGCAATTTTGAATTGGAGAGTGTTTTTGTGTTTTAGTTAGTGCTTATGCAAACAAATTTCCACGGATTATATAGTTCCATACATCTTGATGAAGTATTGAAACAGGCTGGAGCCTTATCTATTCCTCAGGTCACCGCTCCAATATGTCGTGTAACCTCGCATCCACTTTCCTCATGCACAGTTACATACCTGAGACCATCCTGCAGCGACATGTTCAGCTCAGCCACCACCAGTAAAAACCCTGCACCAGCAAGTCAGACCAACAAGCAATTACTTTCTGCCTCGGGCGCCTGACCAAACTTGACCAAATCTGCCCTGCATCCAGACCATAGCCTAATCAGGCTTTGCTTTTTCCTCCTATGCCGATCAAATAAAAGTCCGCTCGACCCGAACCTGAATCTTTGTTCTACATCTTGTCCAACTCCAATATGAGCTTCGGTTACTCTGTTGGCGATGTGGTCGCCGTCATCGCACTGGCTAACAAGATCCGAAAGGACTTTGTTGGGGCACCCGAACAGTTCAAGAGCATCAGCCAAGATGTTCGGTCGCTCTCCATTGTCATACAAGATGCCAACGCCAATTTGGACAACATGTCGGAAGAACATGCTGCCAACTTCAACAAGATCTTAGATACCTGCCAGACTCTACTCCACAAGCTGGAGAGCATGATGAGCAAATGGAGCGTGATACCAGATACAAGCAAAAGCAAGAAAGCCCAGAGATTATGGACCAGGTTAAAGTGGGAGCCCGATGAGATCAGCGACCTGAGAACACAAATTACGTCCAAGATCACGCTTTTAGATGCCTTTAACGGCCAGGCAACCAGTCACAACGTTGCAAAGCTCGTTCGCCGGTACGACAACGATGAGAGGCAAGCCATGTTGAATTGGATTAGCTCTATCGATTACATCCCCCAGCAAAATCACCTGGTCAGCAGACTCCAGGCAAACTCGAGAAGGTGGCTTTTCGACTCGACAGAATACCAGAACTGGGAGCGACAAAAAGGCAAGATCTTGTTTTGTCCAGGAGACCCAGGAACCGGCAAAACTTTCACCACGGCCATTGTGCTTGAAACTCTGCAGGAAGAGACACAGTACAAACCGGACGTACTCAATACGTTCGTCTACTGTACATACCAAGCACCAGATCAGGATGTCCACGGCCTGATATCCAGCTTATTACGCAATTCTCTTCAGCAGGCTGCAAATATTCCTGACGCTATCCTGTCACAATGTCGCCGAAAACAATGTGCCAAACAAGCCCTATTGAGAGACGAAACGATAAAACATCTGGAAACGCTCTACAGTTCCTTCCAGAAAGTCACTTTACTAGTCGACGCCTTAGATGAAGTCCCGACAGAAGTGAGCCGACCTTTCATTACAGAGATCCTCAAGCTACAAAGGGTCTGTCAGCTTAGCCTTTTCGTGACATCTCGTCACATTCCAGAGATACAGAACCAATTTACCGATCATGGGGCAACAACTTTGGAGATTCGAGGAAGCGACAAAGACATCCACCAGTTTTTGAACGATTCAATCTTCCAATTGCCAAGGTTTGTGGCCAGGGATCCAACATTTCAGATCGAGATAGTTGAAAGAATCACTGAAGCCAGTTCAGGAATGTAAGTACATTATTCAGACTTCCGGTTCTTAAATGACCCACTCCTATGAGCAACATGAGATAGACCAAGTTGGCCGGTTTCTTGGCTAACCTTGAACCAGGTTCCTTCTCGCAGAACTCCACTTGCGATCTTTAAAGAACAAAAAGTCCCCAAAGGCCCTACGATTCTCCCTAGCCAAGTTGTCGGTCGGGTCAGGTGCCTACGATAGTGCATACCAAGATGCCATGATGAGAATTGCTGGGCTAGGTCCGGAATCCGAAGCACTTGCTAAGCAAGCTTTGCTCATATTGATATTCTCCCGGGAGGCTTTGCGCACAGCAGATTTGGTATATGCATTGTCTATCGAGCCAGACAGCGAAACCATTGATGACGAAAACGTTCCAGATATCGAGGACGTCGCAGGTGTGTGTGCCGGTCTGATAATCGTTGACAAGGAGAGCGACATCGTCAGGCTCGTACACAAGTCGGCCCAGGAATACTTTGAGCGTCACCAGGCCCAGTTGTTCCCACGAGCCAACGAAACAATGGCACGTCTTTGCATAAAATACCTCGGACTGGCTACTTTAGCTCCAGGGTTCGACAAAAGTGCTGAAGCGTCGTGGCCGCCCTTTTGGAGATATGCCAACATGAATTGGGCATACCATTCTCGAAGCACCGAAGGATTTAATGAAGCCATCAAAGATGAGGATACTAACGTTAGTACGAGTTTGACGTTCTCGAACCTTCATTCAGTAGCGACGTTGGCGATCGATTTGCTTGCAAGAGATGTAGCAGGGAGTCTAGCCTCAGCACTTGGAAAGGCTTGTCTAGAAGGCCGCCACGCCTTAGTAGAGTTACTTCTTACGGTCAACGACTTCGACTTGAACCACCAACCATCTACTAGGCGACCCGAAGAGGGAATGGCAAGTGATATGGAAGAAGATGACGATGACAAATATGACTCCGAAGCGGATGAAACTGATGTGTCGGACTCAATATCAGTGGTGCATTCCTCTTATCGTGGCCCTTTTCTATACCCTAATATAGAAGACGGGTTCTTTCTTCTCATCTGTGCAGCTGGGAAGGGCGATGATTCCATGATTAGAATACTCCTCAGTCATGGGGCGGATCCGAATCTGGCTCTCAGCTCAGGTTTGACAGCCCTTTACGTTGCAGCAGAGAAGGGACATGAGAACATAGTTTCTCTTCTTTTGGAACTGCCAACCATTGATCCGGATCGCAAGTGCAATAATTGGACTCCATTACTAGTTGCAGCTTCTAATGGTCACCTGAAATGTGTGAAGCTCCTGCTTCATCATGCACAGAGAAATTACAGGGATGAAAATGGCGAAAACGCTGCATGCCTTGCTGCCAAAGCTGGGCGAGTTGAAGTGCTTAAAGAGCTGACAAAATGGTCAGACGTCGAGCTTGATCTTCCGGCGGGTGCCGAGGGATCTACGCCCCTGGAACAAGCATTTGCAAGTAGAAACAGGGAGGCTCCTTTGATTCTATTGCCCTACTACGACGCCAATCGTGTCTTTCGAGGCGGTGAAAGGCCATTAAACCTCGCTGCTCGAGCCATGTGTATCGAAGCCATCCGGCACCTGTTAAGTCAGGATATCGAGATCAATGCAAAAGGCGAAGGAGGTCGGACTGCTCTTCACAATGCTGCTGAAACTCCAATCAAACTAGTGATGGACTTGATCCTAAGCCATCCCGATATCGACATAAACATCCGTGACAATCTCGGCAACACGCCTCTAATGAGCCTTCTTCAATATGCAGGCAGTGGACGTGGACGCAGCAGCGCTATGAAGTCAGCAATGATAAAGTCAGTAATGATCAAGCGAGCAATGATCAAGTCAGCAACATTTATGCTGTTAAGGCCCGAGTTGGATATAAATATTCAAAACCTCGCAGGCGACACAGCTCTTCTCATAGCTGCGTCTATATTAAACAATCGCGATTCATTGGGGAACGACATATTCGGTGCTCTTTATCACTATCCCGGTGTACACAGGGAGCACAGAAACAATTCCGGTCAAACAATACTGTTTCGTGCTGTTTTGGCAGGCTCACGGTGGGTTGAAACCATTTTGGAAGAAACGAATCTCTCACATCAATTTTGCGAGGTCTTTGGCGACGGAGAGACGTTACTTTCCTTTGCTGCCAAGCGCCGATGGGAGGGGCAATTGAAATGGGAAGATATAGTGAATATGTCGCCTCCAGAATTCATGGATCGTAAGAACAGCAAGGGCAAGACACCGAAACAGATTCGAACCACCGCTTTGGAATGTTATGATAAGGTCTCAACGTACGGGAGTTTACGGACACGACTTCTCCTACGGAGTCGCATACAGACTGTAGACTAGAACAGTGTAGGAGCTCAGTCTGATTAGTGCGACATATTCATCCCACGATTGTTTACATATCATGTCAGTACGTGTATCTGTTCGACAGTCGAGGCCTCATGAGAATGCCTGAGGAGGGACAGAGATAGAACTCAAGGTCTCTAAGATGGTGTAAAGTGACCGGATGGTGCTATCGTTTAGCCAATTTTCCGAGACCTTGACGATGACTAATGACTGCTCAGACTCGACACGAATATGTAACCCCAGACACTTTTTCGACTGGCGTGGCATTATACAGAATTGACTCCAGTATCCGAGGAATTTATCCCAAACATTCGAGTTCTATAGGTACGTTTCTTTCTCAATATGCGAGTGTGGTAAGCCAAGATGCAGTCGGCTCAAAGGGCCCAATCTTCAGGCATGTCTCAACCAGTCACGTCTCCACGTGCTCCAATTAAACCGCGTAATTTCCAACTTGACCTCCCAACTCGAGTCCTCAATCCTGGTCATTCACTATCTTTCCCTCCCATCAACCCTCGTATAAAATGTCGCTCATCTGGTTCCGCTGCAGGGCGAGGCTGCTCGCTCTAGTAGCAGTATTTCTCTTTGGCACATTCTTCTGCCTCAAACAATACGCAGACATGGGCTCGCTACGTCAGGGTTCTCTTCTGGCCCTTCTCTCAGCAACACCAGCTGTCATAGGCTCTGACCCAAAATTGAAATGGTATCCTCCTAGTGAGAACAAGGTCAATTCTCTTAGTGGTGCGATTCATGGGGAGGGTACTTATGGATTTATCTTTGACTCGTCGGTTACACCTGATGAGAAGTATGGCACGTATAATTGGTGTAACATGCCACATGCGAGAAAGAGAGAGTATGAGAAGCCTTCGAAGGAATATGAGCTTCAATATGTCGAAGTTGTAAGTATCGCAGCTACTCCCCGCATTGAGATATCAATGAGCTTACTCAAGGCCAGATCCAAAGGCATCATAAACGCACACCCTACGCAAGCAACGCGTTTCCCGTAGAACCATACCAATGGAACTGCGATAACCAGGGTCTGTACTACTATGGTAGACAATTCACCGACCAACCTAAGCACAATGCTCAAGGGTACTGGAAAGGATTCATATCCGACATCAACCCCTTCATCCCCTCCGGATGGATCGGTTCATGTCAATTTCCCCAAATCACAGCTGAAGGTCTGGACGATTCATGGGTTCACGGCAAAGATCTTTACGAAGTGTACCACGATCTTCTCAACTTTATTCCTAGCCGTAAGGAAGACTGGCGAAGCAAGGTCAAGTTCAGAGTCACCAACAACCAGATTACGAGCCAAGTCGCAGGCATGTTTATCAACGGCATGTACCAGACTACCGATTCGGTCCCGCTGCATATCCAGCAGGCGGGTGTGGACAGTCTTGAGCCGCAGTACAAGTGTAGCGTTGGGAGTCAGTTGACTAGTGCTATCAAGTCGTCTTCCAACGCGGAGTGGAAGAAGCATCTTGATAAGACTAAGGATCTGTACAAGATTCTGGATGATATCTCTGGCGTCCCAGCTGATGATGAGGGCTTTCATGAGAGTTTTGATCATTACTATGATAATTTGTCTGCGAGACAATGTCATGCGAAACCCTTCCCTTGCAAGCTCGTCGATGGGAAGAACTCGACTAACTGTGTTGACCAAAAGCTTGCCAACACAGTGTACAGGCTGGGTCAATGGGAATATTCCCAGATATACCGTGATGCACCTGCTTCGTTGGCTGCGTCTGCCACTTCGTGGGGTGTATGGATCGCCGAGTTGGCCAGTCATTTCAGACAAGTCATGTCTGGCAAGCAAGATATTCTGTATCTTCACAACTTTGCACACGATGGTTCTATCAGTCGTCTTTTGAGTATTCTTCAGATTGACGTCATGGTTTGGCCTGGTATGGGAAGTGAGATCGTGTTTGAGCTTTACAAAAAGGGCGAGAAGTACTTTGTGAGAGTTTTGTTTAGTGGAAAGACGCTCAAGTCATCACATCCAGACTTGGGAGCTATGGACATGGTTCCCGTGGAGAGTTTGTTGGAGTATTTTGATGGATTGACTGGAAAGGATGCTAGTCTTGTCAAGGGTCGATGTTCTGGTGAGATTCCATTGTAGATGTCCAGAATGCTACCCTATATCTTGGTGCATGTTTTGGTTTGTCGTGGTACGATGCTGACTCGTTTGTCATTGGTTGTTGATTGAGTTCAGTTTAATTACATGCATAACAATCCATTAAAGTCGCATGAAACAAGTTTGTATTCACATTTGAGTCTTGTTTGTCATGTTGGTTATGAGTTTTTTACAAGTAAAAAAACCCAACGCCAAGACGCTGTAACCGAAGCGAACAAAGAAAGCAGACTCTTTGTTCTTTTTCTCTTTTGGTTCCATCTATTGACATTAATTTGAGCGTGACCCCTAAAGTGGGCTACAGGTGACCAATCACAAGTGACGAGTCTTGTTCTCCCCTAACAACCGTGATAAATTAAATAAACTACCGTATGGAAAGGTTTTACGAAGGACGAATTCATGATCTTTTCGTCGTCAAAACCCACAGCATCAATTGACTGCGCTGTAATACAGCAGCCCATTACAGAGCATCACGTTCCCAAAGGGGGCGCATAAGTTTTTGTCTCAAGCGCCAATTACGCATCAGGCCGCACCACCACCACCAGCGGGCGCGTAACCACATACGCACTGTAACCCCCGAAAAACAAAAAATGCGTCATCATTCCAGAGGCTACTATTCCATCTCTTCCGCAACAAGCTCAGGCTCAGGCCCGAGATCAGATTATAGCGCCAGCCCGGGAGACACAGCATCAAGCTACAGTTCAACTTCCAGCTATTGTCCACCGTGCAAGCGGTATTTCCGCTGTGAGACATCTCTCGACCAGCACATCCTCGCCAAACATCACGACACGTACTGCTGGCGCTGCGATAGGCATTTCAATCATGTCGCCGCTCTTGAACAGCACGTCACCAACTCGTACAAGCATCACGTCTGTACGCACTGCGACCATCAGCCCGACTATGAGACTGCAGGCGACTTGAATCAGCACCTTGAGGAATCTCACAATGCTTGTCTAGAGTGCAACGAGTTGTTTTACGACGAAGAGGATTTGATTCAGCATGACGTAGAAGTCCATAATCGATGTCCAACCTGTCAACGATTCTTTGATTCCCCATCCAATCTCATCAATGTAAGTTGATACCCCTTGCATTATGTCTCACCAATGTCTGACCAGAGCCACTCTCTAGCACGAAAAAGTCCACCAGGAGAAAAACATGAAATGCCTCGCATGTCCAAGAATGTTCATCTCTAATTCAGCCATGATGCTGCATCTTGAGCATGGCACTTGTGAATCAGGTGCCAACCTCCGTGTTATCCAGAACCTGGTGTCGGATTGGTATGAAGAATACGGACCAGCCGGACATCACCATGAAGACGACTTTCGATGCGAAAACTGCGGTTCGTATTTCAATCGTCTGAGCGCCTTGCTTCAGCATGCTGAGAGTGAGACCTGTGATGCTGCTGTGTGGGATTTCTATCGGATTTTTGTTCACATCGAGTACAACCAGGACGCGTTTCAACTTTTTGATTATTAAAGGGTTTTTTTTCTTTCAGTGTAGGGTGAGAATTTGTGTTTATTCTACTTTTTAGCCAGGCGTATCTTTAGGAATATAGTATAGGTGTTTGCAGTACGACTTTTTATATACTTGTTATTGGCGAGGGAGGAGTTTTTGTAATTTGTCTAGAGCTTGGATTTTGATCTCAGGCTTAGTACTGGAACAAAGACGTATGAATGGCTTTTCTGAACCGTTAACTTTCCTGCTTTACCTTCGGATTTAATTCCCCTCAATTGATATCGAAATTAAAGCTTTCGTTATACGTACAGATAAAAAAATGTAGGGCACGAGTATGAACCTTATTCTCACACAGTAGCGAAGCACAAGTAAACAGCCCTCTTCTCCTTTCTCCATACCAAGACACCAAGCCTCAGTCAGTCAATCTGCCCAGCTGGGGGAGGCAATAAGTCGACACCTTAGGCAGCCAGCAGGTCTTGCCTCCTCCTGTCGATTCTTCCTTACCATACCCCGCTGTGGCTGCACGGCTAGAGTGTCGATCTCTTAAAACTACTAGGATATCTTACCGAGCTACCCTATAACGATAAATATGTACTTTCGGTAGGGGACAGACTTCATTCAGTCTTCACTAAAACATCGGGACAACCTTCAATATTGTGATAACTACATTAGCCTTTGGAGCTTATGAGTTACACCTGCTGACCTTTTCATGCATTACTAGCCATGGTTAATGACGCGCACTCTGTTCATGCATACCTCAATTCCGATATCTCATTGCTTGGACCTTTGTCCAGTCGTCTTTTAACGTTTCCAAGACATCTTTAAACTTTTAATAATGGTAACTATCAAGAAATAGCCCCTTTTCCCCCAGGCAGCAACAGCACACTAGCTACCCCCTCTAGTGGGTACCAAAATAATTGCACCCTTCTGCCGACTCTCTTGGGGAGCGATGGTGCATTTAATTTGACACCCTGTGGCCCCTCACAGGACTTATTGTCTCAGACTGCTAAGCTAACAAGAATTGAGCAACGATAAACTTTGCCGCACACGTACTCGGATCCAGTATCTACGTCATACCTCAGGTATGAAAGCCCTTCAACGTCCCCGACTCGAATTTCAACTTTCCAACGTCTTTTTAAAAATACTCAAACTTCTCTTATAATGGCCATGTCTGGTTCCAACAATCTCCAATTGCTTGACCCCAACCGGGTTATATGCGTCTCTTGCAACAAATTCTGTAACAAGCGCAGATACCAAAGACCCCGTCGCCGAATAAGGCCTGTGGTTCGAAACCCAGTTGCCGCAGCTCTCCAAACTAACAACGGGCATGATGGGGTATTGCAAAGCGTCAACCTCCAAATCAAACAGTATCACGAAACCTTTGACGCGCTCAAAGTTCCGTTTGAGGACCGCTATTATTGCTATGACTGCTTTAAGACTTTGGACAACTTTCTTGACGACTTGATGCATTCAGATGCATCAACCGCGTTCAACCAGGATCCTGACTACTGGCATAAATATTTCAAGAACTTGGATACCTTTTTTGGAACCGAAACATGCAAATCCACCCGATCAGCCGGCCAAGACAACCTGCACCACGACAGCAAGCAGGAACTTGTACTAAGAACCATGTTGGAAGCTCTTGCCAAGCAGAAACGTGACTTGCCACTCAGACTCAGAGCTCTTGCGGAAGCCGCCTCTTTCTGTTCCCTCTGCAACAGCAGCTTCGAAACCTAAAAGGAGATGGAAGAACGCAATGTCGACAAGCATCAAGGACGACCAGTCCACTTTGCACCTGTAGTCCGAAACGATTTTGCACCATTCTCTCATACACTCCCAAAGGCCAATTTTTCTTGCGGTTGCTGCGACAGGACTTTCGAAACCCTAAAAACATTGCAAGATCACAGCAATAAAATGGGTAATGGAACATCAGACACATCAGGAACTTTTGTCAAAGAGGAACACGAGGTACCAGCCGCGCTTGAAACCCCTATCAATCAGCAACATCAACCAACCGTCGCCATTTCTGAAGCTCTCACTGAAGCTCCCCCCAAGGCTGCCTGGTATTGTAGCGTCTGTGACCGGACCTACGAGACCCATGATGAAATGGAAGATCACAACTGGGCTTTGCACCATGGATGTGTGTGCTACTCTTTAGCTCGCGCCAAGGCCACCTTTACTTGCATCATCTGCAACAGAACCTTCAACGTCCAAGACGAACTCGACGAGCATATCAACTATAACCACACGAGACTACCAATATGGTGCGATCCCAATCGAGACCACTGGTATTGTAGCGCCTGTGACTATGTCTTCAAGTCCCAAGAGGCAGTCGACGATGATAACAGTCAAAGGCATAGAGGGCGCAGGAGCTTCATCTTATCTCGCGCCAAGGCCGCCCACACTTGCATTACCTGCAACCGAAGATTCGGGTTTCAAAGTGAGCTCGACCGTCATGTCGCCGACATGCAGCGCAGGCAACCACTATTATCCAGTTTTGACGCTTCTGTCACGGACACCTTGGCCTTGTGTTGTTGCAGCCGGATCTTCAACACCAAATATGAGTTCGACTTGCATAACGCCTTGCATGGGCGAATAATACCACCCCCACCACCTGAGAGACAGCAAGACGAAACACCAGCCGTACCTGAAGTCCCCGTCAAACAACAACATCAACCAACTGTCACGCTTCACGCTTGTACTGTGACCGCATTTTCTTGTACCCTCTGTGAAAGATTTTTGCGTATTGATGAAGAAAAGGTTAACGATCACATCCAGACTGCACATGGTGGGAAGGCAGCTACGGTTGTTGTGACCGCATTTCGCTGTACCGTCTGCAGCAGGATCTTCCGGAAAAAGAGGGGAGTCGCAGCACACAATGTGCATGTGCACAAAGCACCACGAGACTTGTTTGACGATGCGATATTGGAAGTTGCCACGCTGGAAGACTCTCCCACGACCGACCTGACTTGTCGTCCCTGCGGCAGGACCTTTGTTAGCCGAATGGCACTTGAGAATCATAACAGGGATAAACATAAACCAGAAACTTGCAAATGCAGCCAGGAGTTCCCTGGCGTAAGCGAACTTCTAGAGCATATGAGAACATGTCAGGATCTGCTTCCTCCCTTCAAACCCGCCCCTCGTTATGACCCATATAACCCAATTTACGACTCCTCGATCGAAGGCTCGAAATATGACTCGACAGGGGAATCGGAGTTTGATTCAGACGAGAATTCAGAGGAGGACTCAGAGGACTACTCCCAAGACGAGCCGGACATTGGCTCAGAGCACAAAGGAGAGCAAGACTTACAAGATGACGTCGCAGAACCAGAGTCAGAGTCAGACGACGAATATCCATTATGGCCTGAATACGGTGAACGCATGAGTCTCCCATGCTTATACAGAGACAAGGGCTGCCAAGAAACTTTCACCACAGCCTCCGACATGATCAGTCATTGTGAAGATGGGAATTGCCGTACCGGCCTTTCGTGGTTTGGTGCTCTGGTTTTAGATGACCCGATGTCAGAAAGGGCCCGAGACCTCTTTGATGAAGAACGCGAGATCTACAAGTGCCCAAATTGCAAGAACAAAGGCGGAGGCAGGTTCAGGTTAATGAGTGATCTATTCTTGCATGCTGAGAGCGCTGTCTGCAGCTTGAGGGTTCGGGCCGGTCCTGTTAAAGATATCCGTCACGGGCTTCTAGAATTTGCGTATCAGTGGTCAGATTATCGTTAGAGTTTGCGCCCAGTTAGACACTTTACTTAGGTCTTGAGTGACCAGAGACCTCCCTGATCCGAGGAGGGAGTGTGCGACCATGCTAACTAATTTCAACGATGAAGTGACGATTGTAAGTATAATTCCAGGTAAGTGGAAGCTGCTGTGCGTGATATGTATGTGAATAGTTTTGAACTGCCACTCCTTTGGTTTGATATTCTAGGACTGAGTAATGTTGCATGATTTTTCAACTACCTGAGTGAAACCCATGTGCTGCAGCTGTAGACGAACCCATAATCTACCAGTCGTTGTTACAAATACTGACGCTAGGATAATAACGTGTATAAGTAAAAGCCGATTCAGGCCGTCAGGCAAATTTGTGTTTAGTATACTTTGAGATGAGCTTGGAATCGCCAAATTGTTATAGTCTGCTTCATCATATGGACCTAAAGAACTATGTACCTATGTACAGGTCGCAAGGGCAATATGTGTGAATTTTGGTACCTAGACTGCAATGGGCTAACTGTAATTAGTTGGCTGTATCAGAGTCTGAGCTGTTCCAGATAAGCTTCTGAAACACTAACTGTCTACTGTGTAACCGTTTAGGCTTCGGGGTTGGATGATTCCTTCAATCATCGACTACCTAGCCACCCTTAAGTTTACTCAAGGGTGAACGACCCCCCGCTGTTATGTGATGGTGTAATTGGCAAGTCAGTAAAGGGCAGACACAATTTACCAGCTGCATTAGCAAAAGGTTGGGGTGGTCGGTCCCTGAGGGGGGGTCGGTTAACCCCTGCCTCAACTTATCTCGCGGTCCATGCGGCGGCTGAGCCCCCAGGAACGCGAATTTGCTTTTTAGTAGCTCTTCATCGACATGGCCGAATTAGGCACCCGATTAGAAGGCCACTTGATCCAGCCAGTTCAACTGCTCCATCTGCTTCATTTGCTCCAGTTGCTTCAATTGATCCAGCTGGCCTAGTTGCCATAGCTGAACGGAATCTCGTATATACACTTGCCCACGCACACGCGCTTGGGACCGCGTCTCAACCTGGTCTCTTCAGCGATGTTCAGCATGACATTCACGACGGGACTGTTTACTTCAAAGCTAGAATGAACCCGGATATATTCGGTCAATATTACCCAAGTCTGAATAGATGGGCAATTGCAAATGCGGCAAACGACATTCAAGAAAGTAGTCAGAACAATCACCCATAACAAATCAAGCAGGAAGTGAACCAAAACAACCACATCAAGGAGGAAGAGAGCGTGAACAATCACCTACAGCACGTCAAAGAAGAAGAGAACCAGAGCAACTTCCCACAACACATCGAGGAAGTAAATCAGAACAGTCAACCACAACACATCAAGCAGGAAGGCCAACCGCCAGCTACACGAAACGACACCCACGAAAGCAGTCAGAGCAATCACCCACAGCAAATCAAACAGGAAGACCAACCAACAGCTACACTGGAGGCTCCTCCAGGGCATATTGTTGAATCATCGTCATCAGCAGTATATCAAGGTCCTGCTCTTTCCCCTTTTCACTGCGATCCTTGCAATAAGCCCTTCTATTCAGCACGCGCACTTAGTAATCACGACAATGACAAGCACAAGACAATCATGTGCCCCTATTGCAGAAAGGCCTTCCGCTTCCAAAAGGCACTTGAGCAGCATCAGAGGATGAAGCACGCTCCGCCTCGGATTGCTCCTCCCCAAGCAGTCAAGCAAGAACCTGAACGACTAAGCGAGCCTATGACTCCGGACAGCATGCACATGGACCCAGAGGAAATGGATGATGATGATGTCCCCCCAGCCGACAATCAGCCTGGACAGCCAGATGAACACACCGTAGGCCATTTATACTCGCACCCAGAAGATCCAGCAGGATGTGGGGATGATGATTACGACATGGGCGTTGATTATTTCCACCCGGGAGATCCAATATGTTGGATTGACGATTTACCCCCAGTGGTTAATCACAGTGACAATCAAACCGGCGAATCCCATCATTTGTCCGGCCCAGACTCAGACCAGAAATCGGACGCGATGGACGTTAAGGATGGGAACAACAACGATGAGAATGTCGAAAACGAGCAACCTGAAGTGTGTCCCTCTCACATCCGATGTCTTGCCTTTGATCTCAAATGCCGCCGAGTTTTCGCCAAGGCCTCGGATATGTTTTACCATTTCGAAACCTGCCAGAAGAAGGGTGGAATGTCGATACGCCTGGATGACCTTCCAGTACTTTTCAGCGGTGTCCCTCGTTCAGAACTCGATAATCTCTTCAACTCCGAGACCAACCGCTATTACTGCCCGCATTGCAAAGGGACGCCACAAGGCGTATTCGAGTCACTTGCCTTTATGGTCAAGCACGCTGAGAGCAATGTTTGCGACTTGGAGGTCCGTAGGAGTGCTATTCCTCGCTGGAATGTATAGCACGGTTGAGGAGTATATTTGGAACAATCGCTATGTTTGGGATGGCATATATCGTTTTGGTTATTCATTACTTCTGTAAGAAACATTTGGGAAGCACATGTAAGCTGCCTGCAGTAAAGGATAGCGAAGCTAGAGAGCTGCGGTGAGGTAAGTGTAAGTTATAGTGAAGGATAACAGTGATATTTAAGGATATGGGCAGTTTTTGAGCGACTGGTGTTTGACTGATTTTATGTATATGTCCTGTCATAAAATACATATTTAACATTTAGAGGAAACCTATCGTTTCAAGTTGTGACGGTTATACCAGTCTAATACACAAAGCGAAAATCGACCTGCTCTCTTTCCTTTCTCAGTCGATGTCCCAAGTAGTCGCTGCTTTAACCTGAGCCACATTTGAGTCAGCATAAGACGCGGAAGCCTCTTCACAAAACTTGTAGATATGCCTGCGCCTCGACAAATCATGGGTGTTAGATATAGCAACCACTTAGCTCAGGGGCTTTTCAGATCCTTGGAAGGCTTCTCGATACCCCTCATGAACCCTCCTAGTATTGATTGAGAGATATGTGGAATTGCTTCTAAACTTGACAGAATATCTAATAGTAAATTCCTAGCTCTCTATGCTTTGCTATCTCAATGAACTCTCGTAGCGACTCCGGAATCTCAAATCCAGGCATGTTTAATATTTCCTGAAGCCGAGAGTCGTTTACTTCAAGAAACTGGTCTGAAAAGAGATATATCGCCATGTCTTCTCTTTCATCCCAGCCGGTTAAAACACGCGGCTTCTTTCGCGCGAGATCAAAGATCATCCTGTAAGGGTCTGCGTTAGCCTCTTCGACAAGATATGCCAACATTTCGCTGTTCCCACGGGTAAACGCCGCAGCCAAAACACCGCCATATTCATCTTCGGTCTGGATGTTGACATCTGCTCCACGACTGACAAGAAGTTTGGCTATCTGCAGTGAACCACTCGCTGCTGCCCGCGACAATGGGGTTCCAAGCTCACCCCCAGGAAAGTCGACTCGCGCGCCGGCTTTCATCAAGGCTACTGCAGCTTCTGTATTATCTTCGTCCGCCGCCGCGATCAGCGCACATCTACACGGGCAACGACGGCAAAGCGCCTCTGGATTGGCCTTCTTGTCCAACAGAAGGTCAAGAAGCGCCTTATCATAACAACAAAGAACAGCACTACAGAGGGAATGAAATCTTGTGTCCAAATTCGGATCCGCTCCAAGATGCAAGAGGGTGATAGCGCAGACCTTGTTCCCTTCCCACAATGCTTCGTGTAACGCGCTAGTATCGCCATTTATAATTCTGTTGATCTCGCTGCCAAGCCCAATGAGTTGACCACACACCGCGTCGTCTCCATATTTTGCGGCCAGAGAGAGAATGCTGTAGCCTTCTTCGTTGGTGCACTCTAAGTTTGCCTCCAGAAGATCCCGGCCCCACTGCATAGCTGCTGGAAGTATGCCAAGGACAACCAGACCCAACAGTGTCACGTTGGTGGGTTAAAGATCTTTCATAATGGGCCTTTCTATAAAGAAGCTCGATTGTGCTGTCGGGTAGTATCTGGCCCAGTTCTGGTACTGTTCCTCTCCATCGACCATGAAGTTTTGCAGAAGCTGAGAGTTCTCAGGATACTGTTCAATGGCAAACTGTATAGTTTTGACATGAGAGAACCAGTACTCCGATACATACATCCGAAGAGAAGCCACAGGATCCGCCGTGATGCTTTGACTTCCAGTAGTAATGGTAGAGGCTCGAGCCTCCGTGTCATGATGCCTTTGGAGGCAACGACTATCGCGGGGTTCATGGTATGCTTCCCTGACTAACAAGAGCGACAACTTAGCCATCTCAACTTTGCCAGTCTGTCCAGCCCAATCGTCGTATTTGTCCAGGAAGTATTCTTGTACAGACGCATGAGGGAATTTCCAGTTACCCTCGACGTCCTTGACAATGAGGTAGCGACAGAGAGTTTCTAATTGTCTTTCTGATAAGCTGCCCAAAGTTCTCAACTTGATGTCGTCATTATTATCGTTGGTTTCGAACCGGACTGCAGCTAGTAATTCTTCTGTAGACAGCAGTCGAAAGGCGTGCATGGTCCATTGCACCGCTCGCTTGAGGTACATTTGATCGACAGGATCATCCTTTTTGTAGAGCTCATCGTATGCTTGTTCAAGACCTTTGGGCAATTTTCCTATCCTGTTCATAATGGCATCATCGGATCCCAGGTCCTTGAGCTGCTCGACTTGGAGAAAGGCCCATCTGAACCTGGGGAAGTAGTAAGCATGTGACAATTGTATAGTAGCAAGGGGGAGTAATACATTCCACCGGATTCTGTACACAATCTTTTCTCAACCTCATCTCTAACCTCTTGTCCCCAATCCTCCCCGATCTCCTTAACTCTTTGTTTGACAAACTTCTCAATGTCGGACTCGTTCTTGTCGGCGATGGCGATTGTTGCTAGCATGCTTCCGGCATTGAAAGGCTGCTTCGAATATCTGACCTGTCACGACTTGATATGAACATCTTGAGTGGGCGTCGAGATTCCTTTAGGAGTTTGACCATGATTTCCATAATGGTTTTCATATCGTCTCTATCGAACTCATCCAGCCCGTCGAGAACGATGACTGTTCGGGGAAGAAAATTGACGAGCTGCAAAAGACTTTCCTTACAAAGCTTCTTATCAAATGGTTGTTTTCTTGTTTCCATTTCCTGATAACGCTGAATTAAGAAAGCAACCATCTTGTTAGGATGATTTGGAATAATCGCCAATTGACGAACCAAGCTTCTTAGAACGTTGAGCATCCGGTCTCCGCTATCTTGATGTGTTTTTCGAACGTAGAAAAAGGCAAATCCTTCGTCAGTAGGCGCGTTATTCTTGGGGTCGTCATTCCAATAACGATCCACAATACGGGATGCAAGTGTTGATTTGCCAGCACCAGCTAGCACCGTCAGCTAATAAGACACTGAAAAGTCGTTGAAACTAACTTACCATGCCCCTTGAGCCATAGCAAGGCGGATGAGCTTGTGTTTTCCCACTCACAAAATACCTGATCTTTTAATAGCCACTTGCCAGTTCCTCCCGTTCTGGTTTTTGTTCTCTCAAGGTGTTGGTTGCCGATATGTATATCGCTGATGTAGTTGAGAGCTTCTCTCATCATTTGGTCTTCGATATTCCCAAGGATCTCAGAAACACCACTGTCGAGGTAGCAAATCCGTTCTTGAAGACTCTGTAAACGCTCTTGTACCTCTTGGTTCTGAGATAGTGATTGTTCCTGGCTGCAAACTTGCACACAGGTATTCAGTTCTTTTTCAGCTGTGTCCAAGTCCTTGATTAATCCATCAGCTTCTCCCGGATTCCACAATGCGTTGCAGAATTGAGTTATTGCACTCGTCTCGGCCAGCTGCTTTTTCGTATGAACTAGAAGGAGTAAGATTCTTTTGTACATCTTGACCAAGGATTCACGCATCGCCTCGAACGATTCAGAGCCTTCGCTCAGGCCGATTTGCAAGAAGGCTCGGTCACAAATGGCCCCTATTCTGACCAACCTCAAGGCCTTTTCAGCGCATCCCAGAATGACGATAAGATGTTCGCATTGATCGACGTGCGCCTGCAAACACAGATTAGCCAGCTTGACTGATAGAAAAAATTGTAAATCTTACATTGAGCAAAACCTTGACAGCGGACCAGACAATCGAAGAGGGCGCGGGGGCAAATGGCATCGCAATATCTCCGCAAGCTTTGATGCAAGATACTGTTCTCTTTGCGCAGTCCCTCCAGAATATGTCCCGGTTGCCGATGGTGATCTTGATGGACTTCTCTTCGAACTTCTTCTCATGACTCTCAACAAGGCCGATCAATTCGTTGACGTCAAACTTTTCACCAGATGAAATGACATTCTCGTCGACTGACTTTTTCTCAGACATGTCATCAAGTTGATCAAATGCCTCTTGCCACAAGTCCTTCGGACCTTCTTTATCTTTCGGTCCAATGGTAGGGCTGATTGGAGACATTCTTGAGGGACTGGTTGCCAGTTGTGACTGTTCACCAGGACTATTCTCCGCTCCTGCCGCCAGCTTTTGTTTCTCCGAGAGAAGGTGCTGGTCTTTCTGCTGTGTTCGGAAGCAGCACGACAAAAGACCAAAGCACCCTCCATCTCCTTTTGTAGAAGGCTTGGGGGGTGCCATCTTGTTGCAGCTTTTAAATCTGAGTTTGTGCTTTGCGCTTTGTTCTTTGACTTTATACAGAGCACGATTAGAAGATGGTAAATGAAGGCGGAGTTACTTGAATGACGGGTAGGAGGGAGCAGCAAGGAATAATAAGCGCCTGTGTTTATCTAAAGTAACTGGGATATCTTATATCGGGATCATGACTCAAAGTGGGACTAAGTCAATACTATAATTTGGAAATCATATGGAACCACTATATATTAGGATTATCGCTGCTGAGTTTCAGCTCCCCTATCCCGAGTAGATTAACAAATAGGAATCAAAGCTGGTGTTAGGCATGGATATATTTGCAAGCCACGTCACCAGCCAAGAGTTTTCAAGGGACGTGCGAGGTTTCCAACAAAACAATTTGAGTGGAGTATGCTGACTTCGAAGCCAACTGAGGCTGTCGATGTTGCCTACGAAATCGTTGCCTTTGAAGACCGACATTGAAAGCGTTAAAACATTCTCATACCTTTGACATCCCCGTCCGGACAGAACTTGAAGTTGAAACACAAGTTCAAACGGATATTTGAGAAAGCCAAAGTATCTTCACGAAGAGCGTCACTCGACTCGCTGAAGCATACGCTGGGTCTATCCCTTCACACCCTGGACTTCGTTGAAAATGGAGACGACGTAAGTGATGATGTTGCCTGAGTTTCCCATCTATGGCCTGTAACATCCATATGATTCTAATACTTGCGTAAATACCACATCAAGGAAGAGGTATCCAACTTGATTGTCGGAGCTCACTTAACAACAATGTCACTGCTGGATGCAGTAGGACTAGACACTACTTGTGGGTTTGAAGAAGAGACTTCCCTAACACCTTCCCCGCAGACAGAAAATGGACAAGCTAGATAGATCGGAAGGCTATGAAGTGGATGGCGCCCTAGTATGACGGTCTTCCATATACGATGAGGAGCGAATGCATCTCGCTCGCCCCCACAACTGGCAAGATGATGATGAGGTTATGACACTTATACATTCCCAGCTTCAAGAGGCCGATTAGAAGAGGAACCGAGAAACACCAAGACGTATATCAACCAATGCTTGGAACGCATTGCACTGTGAGAAAAGATGGTCCAAATCAGCCCCAGAAGCCTATTCACGAGGTATCAAATATATGATCCTGACCCAGACCCGACAGGCGAGTCCTATTTCGCCAGAACCTCAAATATCGTGTCAGCTCCAGATCCGATATACGGCCCCCGAGGGAACCTCAGGTTGAGATGTTTTCGGAGACATGGACTAGAGACGACTAAATTGGGACAGTCTAGCTACAGGCTCTTGATATTTGAGGAGGCATGTGTTCTGAAATCCCTAGGGATGCTCACCAGTGGACCCTTAACAGCGTAGAGATACGAGGTTCTTTGCCTGAATTTATTACGTCCTATCTAATGTGTTTCATATCGACATTCACCAAATGTTCTTCTCGTTCAATACCTTGTCTCTTGAAACAATGGGCCTATCTTTTCATCTGAGCGCAAGGGATGGATTGGCGTTGGCTAAGCAGCCCTCTAACAAGCATAATCCTGTAGCTTGGCCTATCTCTTATATGGATTGACTCACTTTGTATATTTTAATGATCTCTGGACCACTGGCAATGAGAGGCCATGACCACGCAAGGCGTATGTGGCATTCGTACCTCAATATCTGTACTGCGGCAGCTTCCGAGAATACGGAGGAAATCGTCCGTGGTAGAAACAAAGGTGTCTCATAAACACCCACGATCAGTAAGACATGGGGCGAGAATTCGAAAGACATTTTCTTTCTGTTCTATTATTGTGATCTCCATGATAATATCGCTGAAGTCCATTAAGACGAGCTTGAGTTTATCAAGAATCGTATCTCTCTCCTCGGTCCCTTATCTTTTGACAAAATCAGCTATGGTGGCATTGTCGTGAGTTCTTGGCCAACGAAGAGAATCGACATGGGAATATGAGACTTTTTCGATTCAACTGGCTTAAAGTCAACAACAACATTGGATGCCCCAGATGTCCAAGTCAATATAGTCAAGGTGGGAAGCCCATGTCCAAAAGGGCGCCATATAGTGGGATGGCCGTGATGTCTCGGAGCTTTCTGCGTACCAAAAAGAGCTGAAGTGGGAGATGTACACGCCAAAGCCCTGCTAGGTATGTGCTGGTAAGCTTTCAAGGCTTGCCAAATGAAGACATAATTCCAGAGAACGATATCATCATGTCTGAGTGTTGGGAGAGATTCATATTCATATACACTCCTAGAAGCTCGAAGCAGGAACTGAGGGATCTCAGTATACCTCCATCATATTCAGTTGATCGGGAGGAGTCACTACAGCCTTTCAGACTGGATAAGCCTAACCTCTTAGCTGCTTTGGAGTTTTTATTAGTTATATTCTCTCATAGTTCCGGTAAACTTGCGTCAATTACGGATGGTGCAATTGCAGTTCGCGGCCATATCACAGGGCCGACAAGCCTTGAGACGTGTGATGGTGCTATTTATCTTGTAAATGAGTAGTGCGGAGATAGATTTGAAGATCCGTATTTCGACAAGAATGGCAAAGACGGACCTTTAATCGTATGTATGGACAGTCGCCCATCTGAGAACAGCAAAGGTGCAATTGGAGATATCATGAGGTAGCGCCTTGTTGGCTTTAAGGGATCTCTACACATTATCCTAGTTCCGCGGAGGCCGATTTCCATCCGTCACATATACAGTCAAATCCTATATCAACCTCTGGGCGAGCAACCGGTTTTCTCCCAGGTGGGGGTATCTCACATCAATCGAAATGTCGGACGCTCGCGGCTTCTATTACTGAGTCACGAATACATCGGTTGCTGGGACACCTTTTACGATTCTGTAACCTAGAATTCTGCAACATGATGTATCTTGATAAGGCTTCAGCCATCAGAGACATCTGCACAATCACGAGCCACCCGGCGTTGAGGATTGCAGGGCAGGTGGTGACGAGTCCGGCATGCGGAAACCCCAGCCAATAGCCGAAACGAACAGTCTGGGGAAGTTCAAGATTGGAGGCCTTTAGCCGACAACCCAAAAAGAGAACTGGGTGCCCAAGTTGGAAGCTGGGATCCATACCTTAGCCACGTATTGGCTCGATAAAACGCTCAACTGGCCCAGTGTCTGGTGTAGAGACAAAAAGGGAAATGTGATTGTCCAGTCACTATGATCATGTTGCATCATCGCACTCAAACTCATAATTGTGTGTTTCGTCAACACAGCACGTTCCGTATACCCCATGTCTGGAAACAAAGCTCACAATGCGGGGGTCCAAATAAGACACTTGGCGCTGTATCTCAAAAGGCTTGTAAAGCAATGCACCAGTCAACGTGAGCATGCTTTGAATGCGTAGCCAAGCGGCAGACAATGGCAATGACAGGTGGACTTCCATCGACGGTGGACCTTTTAGACAACTCCGCCCATCCACCCAGGCCATCCATTTAGATCCCTGCTGTTCAGGCTACTGACTTGAATCTCGTCAGCAGCTGAACAGTGGACGGACGTTTCGTAGAGCCGTGTTCATGATTGAGTGACATTCGGGGCATCTTGACTCAAGACAGCCGATGTGAGGAGAAGTCACATACCAAGCTGTACGGAGAAACCGCATCTAAAACAATGTCTCATATCATGTCTAAGATAGCGCGAGCCTAAGAATCTTCAATGGAATCTTGCAGACAATCGCAATATTCGGAAGTAATTCCGTGGTCACAAGTGCCGCTGGGTTACCGGACCGAGAACTGATGCTGGTCTTGTAAGAACACTACCACGATCGCGCCCAAAGGGAGGATGTAAAGCAAAGGTGCAGTGCAATGAACCAAGGCAGAATGAGGACGTCAGATATGTTCAGCAATGCCAATGACCGCCAGGGTATCATCAGAATCGAACCATGTTGACATGCGCCGTGACTGGGTGGTCAAAGTGGTGGAGGGCAATTTGAGTGGTCCGTCTTGGGCTGACAATTATTATCCGACTGCGAGAGAATCGAGCAACGGCCCGAACGCCGCAAATAATTCGTGGGCAAGCTCCATTTCAGCTTACGACACAGTGCTCAGGCATCGTAGATATGACTTGTTTTGCTCCGGTTGTTCAGTGAGTTTGATGGACTACAACTTGATGACTGCTGCTCCTCTTCTGGCTGGGTGGTGATGCCGCAGGGATACGACCCGCCGGAGTGTTTTTAAGCGTGATATCCTCTTGTAAAAGACACTGTCTGTACTCTGTACTGCATTGGGTAGTCACAACGTGCCATTGACATTATGCAAGCTATTTAACGCTCAGTCGTCATCGAGATGACGGTCATGGTGGTCGGGTAGACTTGCAGACGTCAACTGCAACCCACGACTGGCACCTGAAGGGAGTCTCCGAAACATGCTTGCTTTTTCATGTTGCAGATGTCAATGTCAGAGATGTGTTGCAGGTGAATATGGCCAACGCGGAACATCGTAGAACAAGATAGCGGCGTGTAAAGCTGTCCCCACTAAAAGTGCCCCAGGCCAAGCACGGGTCAAGCCAAGTCAATATCCTGGAAAAGGGGGCAAGCCTCTAATCGAGGTAATTTGAGTATCCACCATATCAAGATGATAGCTCGTTTAGAGATGTAAAGGACAATAACTCCGATAAGGCTTTAATCGAATCAAGGAAATGAGAGAGGAATCAGCTGCCAAGAGGTGGAAACGCTAGCTTGGATTGCAAACAGTGTAATTGACCTGCTCCAGTGCAGCTTTCGTTGGTAACATTGTGATTTGTGTGTATTTGTGATGTATGGTCGTAAGTTCCTTGCAATCCATTAACAATCTGCCTTGAACGCCAGATTTGCAAGATGAGGTGCGTCCCTAACCGATCCTTTTAGCTTCGTATAATCTGTGGCACCTGAACCGTGCTTGATGATAGGGGATTGCGTCCTCTAACAGAAGCATGGAGCAGGCCAAGACCCTGGAAATCCTGGAAGATCGCGAAGCTTGGGGGACTTGCAAGGCCGCAAATGGCGCGATGCTCTTCAGCCGAGAATTAGTGAGACGCTGGGATAAATATGCCCCGGGAAAGGCACTGGCGCGATGTTTAGGGGTCCAGCAAAGCACTGTAGCTTCGGTTGGGCACAATGTTCGAGATTGGTACCTGTTCTCGATATACCGCGGTCGTATGCGTAGGCAGCTGATGATAACCTCATGCTTGATCAGGGAGTTTTCACAGTGTCTTCATTTCTGCACTACACTGGCAACCCACAATCGTGAGACCATGTTTGGTTGGCAGCGTGGAGCGTGAGCCGTGAGCGTTGCTTGTTGGCAGAAAGGCCAAGAAACGAAGAAACGGGCACCCCCACACGTCGTCATTTCGCACTCCGTTATTAGCCCCGTCACCGAATCAAAAGAGGATTGAACGGGGCGTCTGGGCGTTCAACGGACAACGGGCCACCATTTAGCACTTAACCAGGGCAAAGCCAGGGGGATGGCTCAAGGTACTCACTGATTCACCTTCTGTAGTGTTGAGAAATGTACCAGACAGTATTGCATTACATTGGGAGGGTTTTGATCGGGGGAAGCAGGAAATAGAAAAAAGTGAAATAAATAGAAATCAAAGCCAGCTTTGCTTCTTTATCAAAATAACCAACCCGATCACAGAGCGTAGCATGTACAGTGCATGTATGTCTCTGATTAACATCCCGAGATCGCAAAGCAAGTCCTGGGGTCAATAACCTCAAAACCGGCAGGTAGGTAGATTGTTCTGTCGAATGAGGGGTACTTTGAGACCAAGTACATACCTCTTTAGCCTGACCAGGCTGTCACCTAAATTCCCCGCTATAATCGATCATGATCCTATGCCGTGACCAAAACAGTACTTTTAGTCAAGTACTTTCTACCTCTCAATTTTACCCGCAAGCCTCGACAGCGTCTGGCACCTGCCAACTGCCAATTGCATGCCCCAAAAGGTCACCTAATTTGATGGCCTGTGCCCACTGTTCTTCCACTTGTCCACTGTCCACTCACTACCACTCCCGACGGAACTACGTGACTTCCTCATTTTGAGTGCTTTCGCTCCTTCTCCTTTCTCGCTCCAAGCTCGGCCCTGGTTTTTTCTCCCCCCATCTTGACGACCTAACCCAACCTATCCCGTCACGCCCTGACCAAGTCGACGACTCGTTCATCATCTTAACCACCACCTCTTCCCTTCCTCTTTCCCTTCTTACCTTTTTACGGTACCTCTTTTTTATTTATCCACCCTCTCGATAATCCCGTCTGCCCTTGCAGCGGCTTTGGTCTCGATAGCGTCTCCCCGGTCCGTCGTATCATCCAGTCTCGTCACCGACTTCTTGCGATTTTATTCCTCGCACTTTTTCCGTCCCTCCGAGACCCTCGCGTCGTTTATTCCCGACTAGGAACGGCTCGTGGCGACTAAACCTTGCGGTTTCTTCAACAAACAAAACGGCATCCGTCATTTACGAAGCTTAACTCAATTTCTTGTCTTTGGTGAGTCGATCTGGCGACGCACAGGATCATGGGAGATATGTCAACGTGTTGCGACGAGGGGCGTTTGCGAGATTTTGGGTGGTGCTGTTTTGATGGATCCCTGTCTTAGGTGGCCGGCCGATACTGCGCATCTTGACGTCGGCCACGCACGGCGGCAAATTTCCTCCACCACCTCCTATTGTTGCCCTTGTTGTGACATCGACGTCGCTTTGCGCTGCATTCTCCCGTCGCAGACTGTCGTTATCTGGTATCACAATTACACCAGGCTAACCACGCATTTTTTTCTCAATAGATCTTTCTTAGTGCGAGATTTGAGATACCCCGAGCCGAATCGACACTATCCCGGTTTTCCCCATTCGAACCCGAACATCATACAATATGTCCTACTACGACAACCCTCAGTCTCAGTGGTCGTCTTCGACCCAGCAGCAGACCCAGAACAACTGGGAGCATCAGGGCTCGACCACTCCTGTTCGCGCAGGTACGCCAGCATCCAAAAATCAGTCGGTCCAGAATTGTGTTAACTTGTCTTGTTCAGGCGCCAGCGGTCCCCAGCCCCAGGACGATTACGCCTTCTCTTATCAGTTCGATGGTATGTGAAACTGTCTTGGAGCGACTTTGCTACATTCGATCACTACTTCGATCTATTTGTTTGTAGTGATTTAGTTGGCATCCTCAACAGAAAAGACTTAAACCCGACCGATGGCGTGAATATAAGCTAATTCGCAATTACAGAGGTCGACCGGGCTTATGAGAACTTGCAGAAGTCTGGCAAGGGTTATGGAATGGGCGGTCGCCGTGAGTCTTTGATCCAGCGTTCTTTAAATGTCGCCCGAGGCCCCGACAATGTCGGACGTCCCGGTGCAGCGAGGCGTTGGAACCAAAAATACTAACGGTCATCGACAGACTCGCGTGGTTCCCATCATACCCCCGGCTCTCGCCCTCACTCGGTGAACAACTTTGATGACGCCCGCGGCGGCTCTCAGGGTCCCAACCTTCAAAACTTCTACGCCAACCAGCGTCACCAACCCTCACGAGGCTCCAACGAGGCAGAGCAGGTCATGCAGGCTAAGAGACGGATGGCAGCTCAGCGGGAGCGTGAGCTTCGAAACCTGCACACAGAGCAGCAATATCAGCGAAGTAGGCCTCCCTCTACTGTGTAGCACATTCAACTATCGAAAAGAAACAAGATGGCATATAGAGAAAAATAATGTGGTTATGGCCGCTCGTGTTTCTTCCCTTTCAAAAACCTTTCGCAGCACTTATGTAATATTATCGAGTTTGTTGAGCATGGGCTAACAGCTTTTCTACGTAGCCGTCCTTTCTGAAGTGCCTCTCCCACCCAGCAAGCACATGTCCGAGGAGGAGACGCGAGAGTTGATTGCCCGCCAGCGAAGTGCCCTTTATGGTGAAGGCCCTTTCGCTGAGAAGGCAGGATACGTCGATGAGACTGGAAATGTTCGCACTGGTGTTCCCATCCCCAGCGGCCCCTCAAGCCTCCGCGGCCACTCGCCCCTTGCCTATGACAGCGCTGGCCGTGGTCCTCCTGCCGGTGATGCCGGTACTCCTGCCTCTTCTGGTGATGCTCATGGGCCCCCTACCGAACCAAACTCGCGCCCTCACAGCACTGTTAGCCCCCAGGCTGCTGGACCCGCCAACAAGGTTTTCGATAACGCCCAGAGCCGAACTAGCACGTCTAGCCCGACTGGTGGTTCTCCTTCTCGGGATATGACGCCTGGCTCCAAGTCTAACCAGGCCGGTGCCTCTGTTGCTCCCATCGGTACCCGCCCCTCTGGTACGCCCACAAACACGGCCTCATCCAAGCGATCGACCACTCCCCTCGCCTCCCCTGGTGGTTGGGGACGCGGAAACGGTGTTTGGGGTCAGTCGTCTGGTCTCGGTGCCCCTGCTAGCGTCTGGGGTTAAAGAAAATTCTTGATGATGATGAGGAGCAACAACTTGATTTGGGAATTGAACGTTGCATTGGGAAAGGCGCAGCGGTACACGTGCATTGCGACAGGGAATTCGGCGAGGACTGGTCTTTGACAACTCTTTTTCGTGAGTTCAAGACGGCGCGTACATTAAAGGGTGCTGGGGTCTGGACAGACTCGAGTGATGCAATCAAGGGTAAAGGTGTTTGAAGGGACGGCATCAACTATGGAGTTGACATTGTTTTTCTGGTTTTCCGGCTGGAGGATACGACCTGGTGATACGGGAGTTGCATTTCAACATCACAGAGGCGTCCAATTTCGTCTCATTTATGCTTTGAGGGCGGGAAAAGATATCTCGGGGGTAAAAACGTTGGACAGGATGGAATTTGTCGCGGTCGCTGGGGCGGCAAGCTTCGGAGCTTGACGAATCTGGGAGCGGCAACTATATACCCAACAGGGCGGTTCTTACGGCGTTCACTCTGTTTACGACGACCGATCAGCCTGCGAAATCGACTACGGCATGTGTTAGCATCATCTGAGCGGCGCGTTCGGAGTATTCAACGATGGAGGCATTCGATTTGTCGGCGTGCATTCCATGGCTATGGAAATGAAAGGAAGGGCACTTACGAAGGATCGGCTACAGCCCACGGTTTGGCGAGTGTGTCTATCTGTACACGGCGAAAACACAACAAAAAACGATATAAAAAAAGTGCAAAAGGGGTATTTGGGGTTTAGGATGGTTCAAGGTTGGGTGTTCTATCTTTCACGTCTCTCGTTTGTACCGGTTCTCAGGAAAGGGTTCGGTTTAGGTCTGATTATATGGGAAAGGTTTCTTTTCAAGGTTGTTCGGTAACGGAATGGAGAAATTGTTTTCTGATTTAAATGCGAGGCTTTGGGAGGGGGTGCAGGGACAGTAGTAATTGGCGAGTGGTGATACTGGTAATACAAGTTCATTACAGGGTGAAGACTAATGCGGTGCGGTCGGTGTGTTAAAGTGAGACACTGCACGTAGGCATGTGCTGTTCAAGACATCGAGCACAACGGCCGTGAAGCTATCTATGTATCAGGTAGGGGTTTAGCGAGGTTAGGAACGTTCTCGACTTGATAGACCCTTCAACTAGTTAACCTTATATCGTGTTCATCTCGCATTTAAGCAGTCGGTGTTACGAACGAATAATAAAGTGAGCATAGAATTGCATGTGCGCGTCATGGGAATCTCTCATCCCTCACCAAACCCCCACCCCAAAGCCATGTCCCATTTCGGGGTCCTACGTGGGGCACTCGAAAGAGCTCAACGGAAGTCTCATATGCAGATTCATCTAATTGCAGCAATTGAGGGGGAATGAATGACGGGTACACTACGTGACGCGACTCCTTTTGTTTACCTACATCTCTTTTGGTCAGCGTACATATAACTCAATGTTTACCCCTCTATTCTAGTTTCCTGAGACAGTTTTGCTGTAATTCATTCATTCACTCATACATATACACAGAGTTGATTCAAGATGCCTTCCTTTGACGAGAACAAAGCTTACGTTGAGCAAGAAGATACCTTCTTTGACGACGGAAGAGAAATTGAGCTTTTGCATTATATCTACGGTCGATCCGATATCGATGAGCTGCGTGATTCGCCGGAGCGCGTGCTCCAGGCCATTGATGAGTTTGGTCGTACCAAGAAGTATCTCATGAACGTCGGCGAGGACAAGGGCAAGATTGTGACAGACCTCATCGCCGAAGTGAAGCCCAAAGTTATGGTATACTCAATCTTCCTTAGGGGAAGGGGAAAATGCTAACTAGTACAGGTCGAACTTGGTGGCTATGTAGGCTACTCGACCCTCCTCTTCGCCAACGCCGTCCGCAAAGCAGGCGGCACAAACTACTACTCCCTCGAGCGCAATCCCGAATTCGCAGCAGTGATAACTTCCCTCCTCGACCTCTCAGGCTTGTCGTCCATGGCCCGTGTCATTGTCGGCCCTAGCGACGCTGGCCTCAAGCGTCTACACAAGAACGGCACCGTGAAAAAGATCGACCTCATGTTCCTCGACCACTACAAGCCCGCCTACACAAGCGACCTCAAGCTCTGCGAGCGCCTCGGTCTCGTCGGACCGGGCAGTGTGCTTGCGGCGGATAACGTCATCAAGCCTGGAAACCCACCGTATCTGGCGTATGTGAGGAGCAGTGTTGCTGAGAAGAGAGCTGCAAAGGGACAAAACGGTGATAAGGATGGCTTCGCGGAGAGAACGGCGAAACAGTATCTCAAGAGAGAAGGAGAAGAGAAACTCAATGAGGAAGAGGGAGATCCGAACTTGGTGTATGAGAGTAAATTGGTTCACAGCTTTGAGCCAACTGGTGTTCCTGTAAGTCTTCTCATGTCCACTACCTTGAGTAACCTTTGCTAACAGTTCCAGGACGCCGTCGAGATTACACGGTGTACAGGCCGCGAAGACTGACCTTATTTGTCATAAAGAAGAATATAATTTAAACTTCTCATTGGGAATGCCCCTCAACACCAAGACCCAATGTCGTGATGTCCCCTCACAAGACGTACCTGCTTCCCCGCCTTTCAACAAATTAAGAGCCACGCCCGGTTAGCTCAATCGGTAGAGCGTGAGACTCTTACGAGTACGCGATCTCAAGGTTGCGGGTTCGACCCCCGCATCGGGCTGTTCCTATATAAATTCGATTGCGAGCGTATGCGAGGCTTTCTTTTTTTGGTGTTTTTGAAGTTTTTGCGATGTGGTATGTGTAGTGTTGTAGTGTGCTTGAAGTGAGCCAGCTGTCTCTGACGCAGTGATGGGCACTATCCATTGGCTTTACACGTAATTGACGGTCAGTTTGCCGAATTTTATTACCAAGTCAGTTATTCTTGTGAATTGAAATGACAGTCTGGATATTGTGCGATTTTATTGCGTGTCGTCTGTTGAAGTTAAATTGGTGATGTTATTCTACCTAACAATGCATTACGCCACCACGAGGAACGACAACACTGCCCAATTCCAATGTTTAAACGACTCAACCTTACTGATACCCAGTAGGAGGGAAGTGCCAAATTGCGTTTGGAGTCTCTCTACATAGGCCACACTGTTCTTCAGTTTAGGTATTCAATAGTTCATATTTATACTGTATAACTTGCTAAGCTAATAAGATTCTCGCTCCGTCTTCAAGTTCCATAACATCATCCGCCCTCGCAGCTTTCCCACCCCAGATAACAGTCCCCGTCCCGTCAACCGCAAAAGCACCAGCCTCCTGCCACTTATTCCCCATCGTTGTCAAAGGCCCATCATCTTCCTCCTCTTCTTGGGCTCCGGCAGCCTGTACATTAGTCTTGGGCTTGGGCTTCGTCTTTCCTTGTATCGCACCCGCTACCTTTTCACCAAGCCACCCCGTCTCTTTCCAGCTCTGCACTTGCGTCGATGGATTCAAAACGTACCACATACTACTCGTACCTAAACCCCATGCCGCATACAAAGCTCGGTCTTCATCGACTATCACACGCACGCTCCATGCGCCGCCGAGAAGATCTACCCACTTCTTTGTCGCTTGCTCTGAAGCGTGCGAAACGGCTATACATGTTAGTGCATCTCCATAGCGATTCGCCATTGTACGAAGATTTATAAAAGTCTTTTGCGCAACTATTTCTCCATTAGCCTTTGCTCGTGTGTTAAAAGGGAATTACTTACATGCACAGCCAACACAGCGTAGAAAGACAACCAAGGTCCTCTTTCCAAGCCTCAACTTTTGCGTCCTATCAACGGGGGCTTTATCTCCGATGCCAGGTACGCGTCCGACGGATACAGCAGCGGGAGGCGGCGTTAGCCACGGCTGTACAGTCAGAGGTAGAGAGCGGACCGACATCCACGAAGACCAGCTCGAGTCTGGATCATTGTCGGATGGCGAAGGAGGATTTTTGCGGAGTTTGTTTGGCTCGCGCTTCTCAGTGGGAAAGGAGAGTATATCGCTTGGTATACCGGCCTTTTTGAGGGCGAGTTTTGTAGTAAATGATGAGAGCATGTTTTCTGGGGCTGTGTCTTACGCGCCGAGCCAGGAATTAGTCAGTATTAAGAACAGATAAGTTACAAAGATTAAATGAATGCGATAGAGATCCAATGTACTGATAAAGTTGTTTTCTTGAGCTGTTGTAATCGTTAAAAAAAGATGAGACGTGGTGTTGAGTTGAAACTCCAGGGGGAAGATTCCCGGTGACGCTAGTAGGGGTTTGGAATGGGGGCGAATAGTGCAGGGTAACGCGAACGGCAAAGCTTCAACGACATGGGAATGTGGACGACGGCATCAAAGTATCATCAAGGTTTGCTACTAGAAGCATAAGAGACGAAAACAATGAGGTCAGTTTATGCTACTTAGTTAAGGCCTTTTAGGCTGTTTATTCTTGTATCCTAAAACTCGTTGATATTGGGTGGTCCACTGTCCAAGCGAGACTGAGAAAGCGAGAAGGTGAGAAACTCGCTCAACGAACCGACTGATCAATTTAGTCTATTATAAACACACCGATTAACTGACAATGTTTTTACACCGAGGGATACTTGACAAGCTACTGGGTTCCAAAGAAGTTAGCCTCTGGGATTTAGGATACACAAATAAATAGCCTAAAGGTCTGGCCTAAGTAGCATAAACTGACATAATTGTTTCGTCTCTTATGCTCTTCATGACTCCTAGCTAGCTGGCTTTATGTTACATCTTCATGATAACGTAGTGACCCTGCCTTGACTCCTTATAATATTCACCTTCCAATGAGCCAGAGCCATACCAATCTCATCGTCATCATAAGCCTTGTTACTGCCAACATGGGCCACGGCACAGTGATAGAGACTGAATTGCCACACAAGACGCCCTGTCAGGGGCACCTCGAGGTACTCGTAGCCCTCGCGATCGATATCGATTGGCTTTTCCACACAAACGCGGTCGATTTTCGAATCCATACTATTCGAACCTTCTTGCGTTGTATACGCTCCGCCAAAGCCGGTAAACCAAATCTTGTCTGAGAGAACCTCTACTGTGTCACCGAGATGATCTGGGCGGACCTCCCCGACGCTCCTTTCACTGCCGTCGGCGTAGAAAAGCAAAAGCCCTACGACTTCCTTCTCCGGCTCGGATCTTCCCCAATCAGGTTCCCAAGGCCGGCAGGCTCTGAAGCTTTTGACACCCTCGAGGGAGGCCGATGTCGTAATGCTATGTGGGATTGATACATCATAGGGGTCTGGGGCTGGGAGCGAGACTGTGATTTCCCTTGTTGTCGCAGTCGTAGCTATTTCAAGACCGAGCCATATATCAAGGGGGGTGGCCAATTCGAAAGACGTCCAACAACCTGTTTCCCCTTTTCTGGAGTAAAACATTCGTGCCTGACCTTTTTCTGGCAAGGTCGCAATAGCCGTGTAGGTAAATTTCTTCAATCCGGTTCTGTCATCCTCAAGCCAAGCAGAGCCTGTATCGGAACCAAGTACATGACTACGTCCTTTACTTGTGCGGAGCTAGATAGAGTGCGGTCAGCCAATGGCCTTTAAAGCGGCATCAGAGTGTCGGAAGAGTTGGCCGCTGGGATCATAAGAGATCACATCATTAGGTCAGTTTATGCAACTTAGATCAGACTCTTTAGGCTGTTTATCTCCATATCCTAAAGCTTAGAGGCCAACTCTTCCGGTACCCGCTAGAGCGGTTCTCGTAACTTACTATAAGCACATGCTTGTTTGCGATACCTCCCCCGTGAGATGATGATTTCCCTGAACGAACCCATAGCTCCGAGACTCGCTCATCCGAGTCGATGGGGACATAAAATCCGCAACGGCCGTGCTGATCAAATTCGTCGATATGGGCGGTGGGCGGATCCTTCGTCTTGAGGGTGACTATGCCACGAATATGTGCGTTGATCGTGTAAAAGTAATAGCCACAGACGCCGGGGGAATTCCAGTCTACTGCTTGGACGGCGTCGTAGTAGCTGAGGTGTCGGTTATAGCTGCCCCAGATTCTAGGGGGTTGCGGAAACGAATCTAAGTGTCGGGGAAACACAGCCCAGCGTCTACGCCTCCACTCGGGTTGGCTGTATTCGGTCTTGGTTACATCAAAATTACGGAGTTTGACGCCCTAATCGCGTTAGCGAGGGAAATGAGCTGGAAGGTTTTACTCACATCAGTTTTCCAGTCGAGGTAGAAGGGCGCCTTCCGGTGGCGGCAGCAAATGACCCAGTGAAGCCCTGCCGTGCGATCGAATGAAGGAGGCTCATCGGATTCAGCGGCAATGACTTGACGTATTCCTCGATAGTCCTCGGCAAAATAGATGTTGAAAGACTCACTCCTCTTGTGACCCGCTGGCAAGAGTAACGTGTCGTCTTCGAATGTTTGAGAATAGGACAGAGATTGGACATGTCGGAATCCCTCAATCTCGACATAATGCACCCACAATGGATTTTCGCCATCAAAGCAAAGTTTCCCCCGATTATTCGTAAGTGTGGTGTGCTCAGGCTGGACGTCTCGAATGATCTGTGTTGCCCGTTCTCGTGTACAATAGCCTGCGATGTTCTCGTAAATCTCCAGGGGGAGGCGGCCCCTCAAAGCAAGCTGCAAGTCTTGCACAATTGAACGTCGGATCCAGCGATGACGGCGGATTACCATAGACTTCGGGGGCTGAATGGAGTCAGAGGCACCACCGGCAACCTTGTACACGTCCTCAAGCTCCATGCCACTATCAATGGGCCTCCCCCAGGCTTCAACGCATCCCTTGTGGAATACCCTGTTTCCAAAAAACCTTTCGCTGCCAGGATTAGATACATCGTACCTATCTAGAGAGATGCCTTGAGGCGATCTTGCCTCATAGTCGTCTAGGAATAAGTTAGTTTACTACCTAACTGGCAGACGAGACAACTCACAATGCATTATCAAGTCATCGGGCGCGAAATAGAATCTGCAAAGTCCGCAGGTGGGATCCAATTCTCGGCGTGGCCAAGGATCACCATCGTCGGATACATCACTAATCGACAAGTCGGAAGAAACCCAGCTAGGAGTTGGAGATGGGGAGGCCATGTTTCGTCGACTGGGTACGTTGGTGTTGTGAAAGAAAGAAGAGAGGGAAAACATAACATACACGTTATTGAGTGGAAGTTGAGTGGAAGGAACATGGTGGACCTGCCTGCACCGAATCTCCCTTCCTGCTGTTGCCAGCTGGTGCCAGCTGCCCGCCTATTGCCCGAGATTTAGGATATAAAAATAAAAAGACTAAAGGCCTGACCTAAATAGCATAAACTGACCTACTTATTTCGTCTCTTATGCTCCTAGCGGCCAATTTTCTAAAACCCTGATGCGTGAATCGACAGTGTTATCAGGATTGTGTACATCGTATCTGTGTAGAGACGCCTTGGGGTTGTAATGCATCTTGTAGCCACCGGGCGGAAATAGATTCTGCAATCTATAGGTCGGTAGGAATAAATCTTGCGAATGGTGCATAGTGTTCGATGTGAACATAGAGAGAGGGCAGTCCGTTCCGCTTCAAGTCTCGTTCAATGCTGTCCACGACGCTTGGCCATTCGCTTTCCTTCAAAGCATAGTCCACAGTGATAAAAATTGTGATCAGATTTATGTTCCATCGGCGATCGGTACCATAGTGAAACAAACTGGTCGAGGTTTTGCGGCCTTTGGCTCCAGCCGCTATCGTCGTCGTCGTCTTCTTCAAACTCATCATCAGATGATGCATCATACGGGCTGAGATGAGAAGTTCAGGCAAATCGAGAGAGCCGTAACTTTTCATCAAATAAAGAAAAAAAGAATGGAAAAGGGAAAACAGGGAATACACATTGTCGACTGTTCCTTCCCGGCTGTTATCGGGTGTTGTCAGCTACCCGTCACGGCAATTGCCAAGGAAAGCACAAAAGACTTGAGGCAAAAGCTTAGGAAACAGGCACCTGCCTAGAAGGATAAGAGGATAAAGAAAGACGGTATCCGTTGTTATTTGTTCTGTTGCACGGTGGGCAAAGTACCTACCTGTACTCATCCGTCTTCGTGGCACGTCTTATTCAAAATGATACACATAGTGAGTGGATAGCAGAATGACCTCTAAGCATTATGATGCAAAATTATGATACAAAAATAAATGAACTAAACCCATAGTCCAAATGGAATAAACTGACCTAAGAGTTTCATCGTCTATACCTCAAGCGACAAGCTTCTGTTTCTGATACCCTGAGGCTGAGGTACACCAAGGACTTCCGATAGATGACAAGGACTCAGCTAGAAGCACCCCAAAGTACTCGTCGCCAACGTTCACACTATACCAGAGTCATACAAAATTTGGTATTGTCCAGAGTGGCTGGCAGTTTCATGCTTTGACACAATTTTTAGACTCGTATTGTCGTTGGACAATGATGGTAGACTATCCGGCTTTGGGCGAGCCAGTTCCAACTCAAACTGCGGTTGGTCTTTGTCTTGTTTTGTCGAACAATGTAGTGTCCAGGCCGATATGCCGTGTTACTATTACTGGGCTCTATTAATACCGAAGTGTCGACTTATAAGATTTAGGATATCAAAAAAATAACATCCTAAAAGGCCTGACCTAAGTAGCATAAATTGACCTACTCATTTCGTCTCTTATGCTTGTCGCGATCAACTTCTCCGATGCCCTGATGCCCTCTCCCTCTCCCATTCCCTCCCTCCGTGCACCTCGAGTATCCTACTGACATGTTGATCTGGGATAGGCTGTGCATGATGGCTCACAAAACATCGCCCATACCAAAAGAACCAGTCCAGTCGACCTCGCCATGGTATACGGTACCAACGCAGTCCAGCCTCAGATGTGTTCCCGCCATAGATCGTGTATCCATTCGACAGTATCAATCTTATTGCCTCAACAACCGTACCGTAGGAGAGCTCCCTGACCCCCAACCACATATCCCCTGTTGGTTCGACCTGTATCGGTGCAAGGAGATGGTCGAGCCTGATCTGTCCGACCGTTTCACGATGTCCATCAGAGTACGTAAACAAAAGCCCAACGATCCCCGTTGACCTGGGCGCCCACGATCTACATGGCACAACCTCGACTATATCTTTCAGCGGCGCCGATGTAGCAAAAGTTTGAATCGCTACTCCCGAAGAGCACAGCGCCAAGGGACCTTCCAACTGTCTGTGAAACAGGTCCTTGTTGTGCCGTCTGTCTTCAGTGTCAAACGCTAGATAATCGACGCAGCCTTCGTGACAGCTGAACCAGAAGCGAGCATGTTTTGCCGTTGGAAACGAGGTAAGGCGGTCGTATCTGGTGTTGACGTCGTACTGGTTAACGTGTGTTCCTAGAACGAAGACGCGTCCTTTGTTCGTTCGCAGCTGTCCAACCACTATTCAGTACTTGAGAGACTCGCAGTAAACATCTAAACTTACCATGGGGATATCTCGACAAAAGTGAGGCTTTTTCCGCCGTCGCCAAACTTCAAAGACTCGCTCGCCTTGTTCGATGGGGAAATACAGCCAAACGGCGTGCAGTCGATCACCACCACCTTCGCGGTAGAACATAAGATCCTCGTCTTCAGTATGGCAATGTAGATCTACAAGATCCCCATCGACCATACACGCCGAATATCCAGTGATCCCAGGCTTGCCGCAGTCCAAGAACTTGAAGTAAGAAGGTGGGTGAGCTCTGTCGTCCAAGTTCACCAACCATGCATCCCCTGGCTTTGGTGGCAATACCGACCACTTGATGGCCGGGCTTCCGTCGATGTATTGTGATTCCACTAGTTGCAAGTCACGAATCTTGAAGCCCTGGCCATGTCAGATCTAGAACAGAAGCTTTGGGTATTGTTTCATTTACATCACTGTACCCCTTCAACAAGTGATGTTTTTTACTTGCTATGAGGCAACTCCACCAAATACCAGGCCGTTCCTGTTTTGAAAGGATAGTTTCGGTAAAGAATATGGATATCACGCCAAGGTGATTAGACGAAAAGTAGATTGCGTTAGGCATCTCTTCCCTCTGTATTGCTACCGGACGAAAGTCTTTGCCATCTCGCTCATTCGACAGACAGTTTACGTATCGAATGCTTTCAAACACCACATCTGTCCCCCAAATGGGGTTGGAAGCATTGATAACGAAAGAGGCAAGAGCATTTCTCCCGTTTTGGATTGGTCGAGGAACTGGTTGTGAGGAGAGCAAGGCCTCTATGTTCATCCTGGCTTGTTTTTGGAGAGCCGACTTGGTCTGACCGACTGCTTCTTTGGCCAAGACGGCTACTCTTCGAGCTTCATCAGAGGGCAGCGGCTTGGACTGGTAGCAGACTAGACCCCATAGTCGCTTCAAGTCGACCAGTGGCCAGTCTTGGTGACAAGACAGATGTGCTGCGGGAATGGCTTCCCTACACCATCTCCATTTGCGCGGCGGAATGCATCGCTTATCTTCTGGGTCGAAAACCGGCGTTTTGTATTCAAATAGCACTGTTTTGCTTGTCGGGAGTCCACCATCCGTACTTGCTATTCTTACCTGTTAGTAAGGCGGGATGATAAGCTTCTGGGTAGACAAACATTCAGATGGATGAAGAGGTCTGATCGATCACCCTGTCTCCATCATTGAATTCAAAAAGACAGAAACAGCAATACGACTCCCATCGAAACGAATAAGTAGCGTCCATTTGATATCAGTTCGTTCGGGTGACCATTTGCCTGAGCCCGATACTTGTCCTTTTGTATGAAGCCTCCATACAGCCAATCTGTGCAGGTGAATGGTCTGATGCGCGCGGAAGTAAGGATATCGGCATGTTTGGAGACGAAATTGCTCCTTTCATGTAGTTTCTGTCCACCGTTTGCAAGCAAACATCTCTCGAGATTATGCATGCGAGCGATCTAGAAATTGATCGCCAAGCCTGATTGCCAGCATCTGGCACGGATAGCGACAAAAACACGGTAACAATCGAGCCAATGATAGAAAAATATACATAGCAAAAATCTTGAGGAGCCGTCGGATCCCCGACATGATGATCCTGTAGCAAGACGTTGCGAAAAAACGTTTGGTCGGCAGCAACCCGTAGATAGAGTAGATTGCCATGGCTGATTCCTCACGTGCACACACTGAGGCGTTTGAGTGCGTCTATCGGGCGCATCGTGACTGGTTGCATCGTCGCACGAAAGTCGAGTCTGCGTTTCATCGATTGATGCGATTGACTGACCACTTGGTCATTCACACAAAATATTAGTGGCAATAGCCGTCGGAAACGACATGAATTGTGAGCATCGCGTTTGTTCCGTTTCAGATCACGCGCAAACGAGTAGGCGTCCGATATCATCGGATAGCAGCCGTGGCAGCTGATGAGAAAGAGTCGGCTACGAGCATGTTGGCGGTCGCAGTGTCAAAGTAAGAAGCCTTCCGTGTCGAAGCGTTGATAATATCATCGAGTGCATGTTTTATTCTTTAGACAGAGACAGAGAGAGAGTGCTGACAAGAAAACCACCTGCAGGTTCAGTTCAGCCAGCCGCTTACCAAAATAGCTACGGTATCCGTCGAGACAAGGAAAGAGCAATTGAGTTTCAGCAGTCGGCAAATAGTTTACAAGCCACCTCTCGTCAGCTTGAAGTCAGTCAGCATTACTTTTCAGCCGAAACAAAGTCAAGGCAGAGCGTTTTACTGGCTATGACAACGCACACTGTGACAAGGCCTAAACAGGTAAGTATGATGACATCTAGGGACTTCGAAAAAAGGTGTGGTTGTACCTGTTGCGGTAAGAGTTGTTTTTGTGAAGAGGGCTTGGGTGGATAGGAAAGAGGATAGTAAATAAAAACACGAGCTGAAGAAAGAAAAAAAAAAGACGAAACCACGAGGAAACAAACGTATGTGATACCAGTATCACAGCGAAATGTGGCTTGAGGCTGGTGGTAGATCTCCCGAGACGAGACTTTTGATTGAAAAGACGTGTCCAGAAACGAGAAGCGAAGGGAATCAGTGGCGAGGCCAGGAATAGACACGGGGAGAGATCGTATTACCAGACAAGACGAGACGGAATACGATGCACCATAACACAGTTCCAACGATCGTCATCGGCAGAATAAGCAATACTAATAAATAAGTTAGTATAAGCCAAGCTCGGTCCTCCGCACGAGCAAGGGATTATTTCTATACTGTATCGACACCCTCAATAATGATGAGGCTGATATTAATCATGTTCCTGGAATTGCAAAGGGATAACAAAACTTTGATCCGTCAAAAGGGAGACCTCAAAGGTATGACGATGGCGCGTATTCTAGAAATGAAAGAGTAAGAGGCTGGGTCGTCGGTGAGACACTTTCAAGGAGAATTAATTATATCTCATACGCCGTCAAGACTTGCTGCTGTAACGATACGAACGAGGCGTATCCGTAAACTTGCGGTGGAGCATTTTTGTCCAGTAGTCTTGAAAGCATCACGAGACCTCAAATCCTCTGTTTTGGGCATATCAACCATCTCAGGCTGAGCTGAACAAGGTAGGCGCTAAACTCTTAAGATCTATGCATATCTACATACAGAATTTCGATAGTTTGGTAAAGCTAGCGTGAAGAGAGAGAGAAAGAGAGGCTGAAGTGAATGCAAGTAAACCGTTGGAGCAATAAACTTCAAACTCTCTCCAGGAGCCCAATGATCATCACCATTTACCCCTGCACCTACACCCTAAAGCCTTGGCCTTAACCTTGACCACATAACGCCGTCTCGTTCAATGCGCTGGCATGGCGGCATGAGAACATCAGTTCCAGTGCTCAGAGGGGAAGGGAAGCACACGGGCCGCGGGTAGGTTTGGTTCCATTCTTGATTCAGGTATTGCTTTTTATACTTCGATTGATCGTATCGAGTTGGATTGACGTAAACGTTGGTTCTTGTTGCTTTTTTTATTAATCGGAGAAATATCCGTTGGCTTTGCCTGGAAAAACTGTGGACATTTGCTTCAGGTTGAGATGACACATCAACAAACGACATGATGATCTCAAGTGTAATTACTACTCTAAACCAAGAAATAATAGGAGACGCCTCTCTCTCAAGTATCATCACCATACATCAATAACCTGAGAAATGCATCATGAAAGGAAGGCTAGACCATTTTCCACTTCCTCCACACACACGCACACACGCACACACGCACACACGCACACACAAATGCTCATCAGTCCAGTTTAGTTTTGGTTAGTTGAGCATGTAATGTATCTTTAGTATCTACATATTTTCCCCACAAAGTCGGCCTTTTGAGGCTGCATCTCAGCAAACCATTGCATTGCAGTTCAAGCAAAGGGAAAAAAGGAACCGTACCCACCTACAGACATGTCCGGGGCTTTTTCATCTTCAGCCATCTATCTCTCCTCTCCTCTGCTATTTATGCCGACCTGCCTGTCTCGTCGTCTCTACTGCTGTCAATGTCGTGGCACCGAAAAGTCCAGAAATACCATCAAACAAAGGGGTCCTAAGTTTGAGGGGAATTAGAGGACCGACCCCTCGAAATCCTGAACCCGCCCTCTCAGGAACGGAAAGTTTGGATTGGATATACGGAGACTCCAAGTAGAATATCACGTCATGTGACGCACAAAGTGACTTGTTCCCCTCGTACCCGCGCTACAAAAGCCTGAGCTAGGCATGGATCTTGAGTGGCCAGGAGGTCATTTGTCCAATCCGCAGCCTGGGGAGAAAGGATGGACAGGTGGATACATGGACCTTCAGGGGGGAGGTTCTTAGCAGAATCAGGGTCCCTAGGCCATCGTGCTCCCCCTGTAGATACTGACACAGCGCTAGACTAGCCGGGGGTCAGGAGTAACCTTGACCTTGACTGACCTACCTTGAGGGCAACCCGGACGGAGCTGGAGCGTTTTGTAAATCAATGATGATGAACTCGTGTTGTACGGCGTATCGTTAATGGATGGGAGTTGATGTGATGTGATGTGATTTCGGCCAGGCAATTTGATGGAGTCCGTACTGTTAATTAATACCCGAGGCCAAGAAGCCCAGACAGTCAGCAACCACCGAAAATCGCACGGTATATCGAAATGACACTCGAGTTATTCCATCCAATACGTCTCTGGCCAGGGCAGGCCTAATTGCTACATAGGTGCTCAGCGTTGGTGCAGACGGGACAGATCCAGTGGCTCTCTACCTATCTATGGAACTCCCTCCTATTTCGGCCCCATTCTTTACTTGTGACCGGCCTCTGGGCTATTGCTTGCTACACGGTTCAATTCCAGTGGTTATTGTCTTCCTTATCCCTCCGGCCAGAAACATTGACCCTTTGATGGTCTTTGCTTTGAACCTTCCCGGGGCTTGTCTCTGCTGCTATGCTGAGGCTGTCCAATTACCCCCGCTTTCACTACCGGCACAAAGGCCCATTCGCTGCACTGGACGGTGAGTGATGAATGGTTGGGAGGCTAATTGACCTACGCGGTGGTCTAACAAAAACACTGTGCCATGCTCCATAGCGTCACTGTGATTGTAATGTTTTTTGTTCCATGATGGCATCTTCAAGCAGCAGCACCATCAGCAGCAACAAACTTAGCGTACAACAACTGATTGATGATACGATAAAAGGCTTAGGTGAGCTTTAAAAACGTCCCGTCTAGACCTGCAGCTGAGCTTATTCTTTTCCGAGGTGTGCACTATTTAAAGGGTGCACAACTCAATGGTGATTACAGTGCGAAGTCACTCACTCACACCCCGAAGTCAGCCTCCTCGGGTCCATGGAAAGGCAGGTACAGCACAGCACAGTACCTACCTGCCAACAGTCGGGGGTACTTGGTACGCTAACTAAACTCCCGGTGAAGGCCTGCATTTCCCTCCTCCCCTCCCCCCCCACTATTGATATGACCCTCACTCTTCTACACA